>JAIPRL010010261.1:0-15905 GCA_025469235.1 Pemphigus obesinymphae
TACCGCAGCCGCTGTCAGGCTGGTACTGGTCACTTGGTCCCTTAGGCTATCTCCACATCCAAGTACGCAATTTTGTTTTCCCCGCGAACATCCGAGATGGGAAAACTCGCCTATATTCTTTTTAATATTTCTCATACTTTTTGACAAGTTTTATGCCGGCTGTCGACCTGACGCAACCTCAATTAGTCGACTTCTACGAAAGGCATGAGGAAACCGTGGAGGTATTCTTAGCCCCCTCCACAGGGACTAAATAATTGTCAACATTGAATGTTAATAAAAAATACCTCGCAAAATCCGTTATAAATATTTAAAATTAAAACGTCACCAATTTACTTTGAAAATCACGAAACGTAGTTATATCAAATATTACTAGGTACTAATTGAAAAATTTCAATTTCAATAAAATCCGTTCTCTAATTTTTATTTTGTTTTTTATTAAAAAATAACATACTTTGACAATTACTTACAAAATATTATAGTAAAATAACAAATTTAAATAGAGAAGGTAGACTTAAAGATGAAGAAAACAAGAAGATAAATTTAAGTCGGAGATCGAGAATTAAGTAAAAGTACAATATCAGAAGAAAAATAACTATGCTGAGAAAGGAGAGAAAAAAGGTTGATTCAGCTATATGATAAGGAAGCACGATTTAATAGAATATAACGGTCGTCACAATCAACTTCTCTAAGTGTACTGTAGTGTAAAAGGAGGTAGTCTTAAGGAATAATTGGAAGGAATGAAATATTGAGACCAAAATAAAGGCAGGAGTAAGAAATTATTATATGTCTAAATAGATCGAGATCCCAAATCAGGGATGGTTTGAAATTATAAATGAAATAAATGAATCCCATTTTTAAGGCTAGGAGGAAGATAAGAGTCAAATGTTTCTTACGATGTATCAGAAATAAATCCTATGAAGGGATTTTCAAAATGGAATAAGTGGAGAATGTTAAATACGTGTAAGTCAGTCCTATACTATCTTTTATACACCAACTAATATCTTATTCTATCTTCTCGATTCATTCCAATCATTAACCTTAATATTATCATCTCTATCATACTTATCTTCTATTCTATCTTAAATTTTTTATAATAGAGTTTAGTAGCGGCTCATGGGTGAAATATCTGGTGGTGTAGGTACAACCAAAAAACACTACGGATTAATTACATATATATTAACAATATTATACTATGTTATTTTCTCTAAAATGTGTACTGTAATATTAGTAATAGTAACAGTACTGTATTATAAGTAATAACGTGATGTCATTCATTTTATCAAGAACATACCAATATTCATATAAACATTTATCAATTTACCTTATACCTTAGACAAGTGATATTCTGAAAACATCTGAAAATAAGTAGATAATAAATGCACCAAACGACAAACGTCGTTACGATATACAACCACAGAATAATTAGATATACGTAGCTGGTGGCTTAAACTAGTTTTCCGCACGATATAATTTACACGATATATTTTCCCCCGGAGAGGGAATAAAATATAACTGCGCAACAGTAAATGGCGCAGTGAACATGCATTTTTCAAGCGTGCGCAACGGACAGCGCTGCGGTAGCTTCGCGTCAGAGGCTGCGATTGATCGGTGAGCAGCGGCCACCGAGGCTACCAAGCATCAACCAACAATACAGTGGTGCGATGCGTGATAATATGTACAATAATAATATTCATGGGCATGATAATTAATAAACAGTGATAATAAAACAAGAAATAAACAGAATAATTGTATGTATAAAAACACTCATTTACTGACATTTTAGGCGGTGCACGTGCGCCTGTGCTCCCTAACACGAGCCGCGTAGGCGTACATAAGGTGTACGTAAGAAAACTATTCTTCTAATTAAAATACTATATATAATGCAATTTCAGTTTTGCGATATATACGATTTTAAGTTTTGTTTATTTTCCTTTTTAAAATTTAAAAGTTATACCTATATAATTTTGACAGAAGTTGGTTAGTGATTTAAGGCTATACCTATATAATTATATTAAAAATTGTATGGATAAACTCAGTAGATTATAAAATTACATAAGTAAGTAAAATGTACATTGTACATAGGTACATATTTACTTTTTAGTCGTAAGTTATAATATAATCATTAATTATAAAAAATATATTTTTTTTTAATTTAGGTATTTAATATATATGTATTTATTTATACGATATAATTTTTATTTGTTCATAATATCAAACTTTCATTTGGTATTTCTTCTTTAAAATAACGCAGAGTTTAATATTTGTTTTTTGTTTTCATTTTTACTTAATATTTGTTATTTTTGCATAGATTTCTATTTTTATTTTGTACTTATTTTGTATTTTTTTTAAATATACACTTTGTTAAAGTTTACTGAATATACATAATCTATTTAGTTTAAAACTTTATTATACCAATTATGATATTATACAAACTTGGAGTTTGCTTATTAAATATTTTAAAAATAAAAATTGTGTCTGAGTTTATACCAACGAGAATGAATCTTTTTATAATATGTGTGAATAACTATTTATCAAAATCACGGTTATACTTTTTCACTGTAGGTTTATTAAACATCATAAAACATCTAAAATTATTCAATTATTGTCGTAGTGTACTAATGCTACTGTTGAATATATTTAACCTATATTTATTAAATTTCTTATCAATTCGTTTATTGGCATTTAATATAATCCTTCAAATTTTAACTTACTGTCTTATAAAAATAGTTTAATATTAAATACACATACACACATATATATATATAATATATATATATATATATTAAATTAAAATTAAAATTATGTTTATTGACAAAATTAATATTTAAATTCTAACTAATTAATATATGTTCTGCGAGCCTATCGACCATGATGTATTTATTAGCTCGGCCAAGTTGAAAACGTATATGCAACAAGATCATCATACGAGTTATTTAAGATTATTCATATTAAAACTACAAATTAATTATGAACTCAAATTGTACAGTGGCTAGCAAATCAACCCAAAATTTGATAATTGACCAAATTTCTATTGCTTAATTATAGTATTGTTAAATATTAAAGTCTAAACCTTTATTTCTCTATGACAGACATTTTAGTACCAAAACTAAAAAATATCTTATCACGATTAATAAAAATCCATTTCTTGATTCTAAAATATTTGGTTCAACTCTGGATTTTTAATTATGAGTTTATTGCTATATGTGATATTAGTCCAATATAAATTATGAGTAAAATAGTTAATATTATTATATCACTTTGATTGTGCCCAATTAGATGGGCACTGTATTGAAAATCGTATTATCAGACAAACGCAGACTTAGGTAGGTAGTATTCCGAATATAGTATTCGAAATACCTTTTAATTATTGTTTTTGAAAGTATTTAATACAATATTTTGAATACATTTTAAAATAATTTTATTCTTTAAAAAAAAAAAATACTCTTAAGGTTCCAATAATATAGTTATTTAAAATACATTTTTTTGTATATTTCTATCAGACTTCAATATAAATTTTTACTTTTGATTCTAAAATAATTGAAACCCCTAAAACGCACAATTTTGACTATTTATGTTTGATGAAATTCAAATATAATAAATTATTATTTCATATTTTTATTATTGAAATTTACTATACAAAGATAAGATAAAAATGTTAAACTTTATATTTAAAACAATATTAGAAATATTTTTTGTGAAGTGTTCCGAATACTTTGGGAACCTTTTGGGAATACTTTTAAAAAGTATTTTATCCAAGTCTGGATGTACGACATTTGAATAATATAGTCTATATTGTTCTTAATGAAATCGATCTTAATAAAAATATATAATGTATTGCCATATTTGCTCCATTTTAGATTATATAGTTTATATTATACATTATAGTTTCTGAGGTACTGATACTATTTAATATTAATTTAATTTTTATTATAACAATTATTTTGTCATTGTGATAACCATTTTTTAATTAGCCAGCAGGTGATGAGGAAAGTAAACAAATAACATAACAAACAAATATGACATGTGCTATCTTATGAATGTATACGAATATTGAGAATATCTTTGTTCTAACCATTAGACTTAACTATAGCAATTATAAATTTAAGGTTCTTTCACTGGATTATGGGCGGTTCTTGAATTTTTTTATAAGTTTTAAAATTTGCTTATTGTATTTATAAATATAAAATGTAATTATATTTTTTTGGAATTAATAAAAAAAATCAGTATTGATGTTTATGACAGGTAAATGACGTAAACTACAAAATATATTATTCAAATTCATACTTTCAATCAAAATTCGTGGACACCTAAAATAACATGACTATATATTTTTATTTTAAATGTAAATTTAATAAAAATATAATAATAAAAAAAAAAAAGATAAATCAAACTTTAAATTAACAAACTATATTTGGTAGACATATATAAAACGGAAAATTTACATACATACTCTGCAGTGGGACGACCCAATAATGAAATATTTGAAATTTTTGTCATACCTAATTAAATTATTAATATATGTATATATTATATAATAATATTATATATATCTTTAAAATTTTTATATTCATAAACAAATTTAAGAACTTTTATGGAGGGTGTTTTGAATGCCTCTACGGTTACGTCATGCCATAATAAAGGTTTCACCATGTCAACAGCCGGCATACAACTTTGTCAAAATGTATGAGGAGTCTTAAAAATAACATAAGTGAAATTTCCAATGTCGGATGTTTAAGGGAAAAACGAGTGAGAGGAAATTACGTACCTAGTTGGTTATAAATATAGTCTAAGAGATGAGGTGATTAGCACTAGTCTGACAGCGGCTGCGGCATTATAGTTATATAGGTCTAGTTAACTGCCGTGATATTGATGGTGTAGAGAAAGCACCAAAGTGTTTTTGGTTCGATTCGTGATTGAGTACGCAGGATAGGTTCAAAGTGAGAATAGATACAGGAATATAGAAACATTGACAAGCAAAATCAGGGAGTTAGCAGACGTTTGCAAGAGGAGGAGGGTGAAAATTTGTTGTGTATAAGAAGCTAAATGGAAAGGGAAGAAAGCAAGGGAAATTGATGAGGGGTACAAAATCATATACTCTGGAAAACTAGTACAATTAATGGTGTAGGAGTAATATTAAATGAAGAAAAAGTGGTGAAGGTGATCAGGAAAAGTGAAAGGGTCATTGTGGTGAGAGAATTATTAGAGGACAAGGTATTGAATAAAGTTAGTGCATATGCTTCACAATTGGGGAATGAAGAAAGCCAGGAAAGAATTCAGTTCTGACTTCGTTATTATATCATCTGTGCTTTTATAATATATGACGATTTTTATTTATTTTTTAATAAAAACCGGAAGATTATCTTTTTGATTTTGTATTAATTTCAAATCTAAAGCTGTATGTTGATTTAATTTTGAATCCGTTAAAAAAAAAACTGCGTAGGTTCAATACTTAATGTATTATTATTGCCTAAACGTATTCGCAAGATCACAGTTACGAATATTCAACAGTATGTTTATTACGAAATTAAATAACTAGGGCTCAGAATTTAATGCTATTAAAATTGTTTAAATATGTGCGCATTTATGAGCTTAAAAAGTACCTATAAAATATGCGCAAAATTTTTTTTTTTTACACAAATATATTCATATAAATACTACATAAATAATCTTATCATAAATAGTAAAATATCTTTTTGAAAAGCACCACCCGTATTGCCAGTTTTTCCCGAATTACAGCATGGTATACTATATTATTACATATTGATAATTTTATTGTACACAACATAATCGTTTAGTATGTTCTTGTAATTGTGTTGTTTGCTTGAGACCAGCTATATATATGAAAAAGTCATTAGTATTATTTTACCAATCAAAACAATAAACTTGTACGTATTTGTGAACAATATATTCAGTATCAGTTTTGTGTTCACTGTGTAACGTACTGTTGAACTATAAACTATACCTATTATATTAACTTTAATATATTAATTTGATTTAAATTGTCAACTAGTAAGTGTAATAATAGTGCTAATACGTTATCAAACTATTTTCATAAAAAATGTAAATGGACTAAACTCACATAAATGTGCGAGATACGCTGGATGGAAAATCACAACGGCCTTATACGATTTACAGAAATTTATAAAGCAATTGTAAATACATTAGAAGAATTACAGTTGGTACATTATTTTTTATTTTATTTTAATAATATAAACGGGAAAATGCCCAAAAATAACAAGATAATGTATAAATATAACAATAACGTCATGCAAATATTGTGAGTATGTGACAAAGATTACATATATGTATATAATTTTTTTTCCATTATTACTATTGTTATTTACGAAGAAAAGGAAGGGTTGTTGTTTGCTGTTCGCATAAGACGGATGATAGGTGAGTTGTCAAGGAAATTAGAAGAAGAGTGAGGAGTATGGAAAGGCATAGACCAGAGAATGGTGTGGGAAGGGACCCTGAAATTTATTAGGAATAAGAGTAATGGAGAATCAATTTTTGCGGAAAGAAGATTGGACAGAAAGAATAGATTAGACACATGACGACGGTCGGCTAACGATGAAATATTAAAAGCATGTAGAACAGGTGTGTAATCGTGAAGAGGATGAGGGATATTGAGTCTATACGAAGGCATTTTCTCTGAACTCTCTCAACTGCAGCACAGACACAAGTGGTATAGGAGTTCCAAAGAATACTGCCGTATTCAAGTACAGGACGAACCAGAGTACAGTATATTGTTTTGAGGGGGGATAGAACGTGGAATTCAGAAGAGGAACGAAGGACAAAGCCAAGAATCTTAAGCGCCTAGCAACAAATGTCATCAATGTGTTTAACTGGCGAAAGGTCTCGAGTGAACGTAAAACCTAGGATCGCTTTGGGGCTTAATAGGGATATTATGAATGACGTAAGGAAAATAAATGCGACAGTGAGAGCGGAAAAAGGAAAATACAGAACATTTTGAAATATTCAGGGAGAGACTTAGGGACTCTCCCTATACCACTAACTTCTTTAGATCTTGTTGATGACAATCAGAAATAGAGTTTATCCTTACAATTTTATATCATCAGTGAGTATGAGAAGTTTGTTATGATGAAGAACTGAAAGGGCTGAATTTACAAAGAGGACAAAGAGAAAAGGGAAAAGTACAATTTTTTGTGGTAGACCGGAAGATGGAATAAAGACAGATAAGGACGAACAAAGGACCATTATATTGATTATATTGAATCATCATCAAAAGCTTTACAATTAGGGAGAACTATTATAACCAGCGACTTTATTATAAGCATAGTCACAGGATCTATACTATTTTCTCAAACATAACTACTGTGTAAGAATTTACAGTCTGTAAATTGTGATTAGATTGAAGCAATTGAATATGTTGATATTGTTTTACATAAAATCCATGATATGGGGAGTAATATGGATATTGCATTTTCCAACATTTTTAAAAAAAACAAAGCTCTCATCAAATCAATTGATGATAAAAAAGATATGCAAATACCTAGAATAATTGAACATCAAAAACATCGAAGTAATGTTGTTAAAATTTCACCAGAAGAATATTACCGTATTACAATAGCTTTTCCGTTTTTGACGAGTTCATTGAACAACTTCAAACAAGGTTTAATAATCATAAAATATAATTTCTTCACTGTACAAGTTACCAAAAATATGTAACAAATATGAAATCGAATCAAATGACTATAAAATGTATTCAGAATTGTTGGATCAGGAAGTACTATCAACAAAAATTAAATTGTGGAAAAAAATGGACTGATAAATTTAAAAAAGACTGTCTAAATTTAGCTATTGAAATATACATTAAATTTAGTTCTGAATATTTTCCAAATATATCTTTTCTTTTAAAATTATTAGCTACATTACCAGTTTCGACTTCTATGCCAGAATGTACATTCTCTATGATGAAAGAATAAAAGACCAAAAATTCAACAGCCAAGAACGTCTTATAGCTCTATTATAGCTCTATTGAGTGTGCATAGACGAATTAAAATCAATTCCCATGATATGATCGATCGTTTCGCAAAGCAATGTTAAACTTTGTGCTATAAAAATAGTATTTTATATTATATATTATATAATTTTGTAAAACTACATAAAAATAATCTTATCTAGATGTATTATAAATTATTATAAAATACAGACAGCTTTTTTTAATTTAAGGTAAATGTTAGTTTTTTACTCTGAAAATATATTAAATATAGGGTTTTAAACACCTCCCTTCCCTCCCCCGAAAATTTGATCCAGCTACGGCCTCGTCAATACATACACATTATTAAATATTATTCTATATAATAATTACGAGTTCCAATAATTATTCAATAGACATAATATGTGTATTATAATATAATAGCGGTACAATATATTTACAATATATTGTTATAATTAATAGTATTATTGTCTTTCATACTTCTATCCGTCAAACACGCAACACGATATAGGAAGATCTACTGTTTTGTTTTCGATTTATGTATTCAAGTTCATTATAGTAATTAAGGGGGAAAAACGTAATATTTTTTGGGAATATTATTTCCATACCTTTAATTTTAAGCTAAATATTTGCAATTTTATTATTGCGTTTTCTATACGTTCTGCAATAAAAGCCTTAAAATTTTATATCTCAAATATATAATCCCCACAAAACAGAATCATCCATATTAAATATTTTGTAAAATGTCGTTATATCGAAAAATCAATCTACGGCTGACTACATCGAAAATACAAGTCACAATCACGCTACTATTCATTTCTCAATACAAGAACAACACTGATTCAGGAACGAATTTTCTCCAGCAATACTGGGTTACCTATAGCAAGGACTATATTATGCGTCTCCGTATCACCATAAGTGGTCTAGCAGAAAACAAAAAAAAAGGAGTCCGTTTATAGAGCAATACTTTAACTTCAAATTATATATAGTAATTTAAGAGAAAATATTTTTACCAATGCTTCAAAAAGTACCGTAGTAATTAAGCCGATAACTTATAATATTTTCAAAGTATTCCTATGTTGCCATGAGTTATAAATACAAAAACTATAAAAAATTGCATCTCCTATAGGACATCTCTATCTGTTGTGTGATTTAATGTTTTATATACCTTTTAGACATCAATACGGTACACCCCATCTCTCGTGAAAGGCCACTTTTTCCATTGATCTAGCCGTATAGAAACATTCAATATGCGATGAGTTTCTGCACCATTGGACGACGGATCGAAGAATGATTTACGATTTTAAGTGTTTGCCTATTCTATGGTCTTGTTCTGTTCGTCCGTTCGTACATGTAAACTATTTTCTGATACATTCTAAAGTTTACTTTTAATTGTTTGCAAAGAATAAAACGTTTTCCTCGTAATTGTAAATTGTACATAATATGCATTTGACCTGTGAGTAAACGCAAAAATCAAATAAATCATCGTCGTGTCTACAATATACGTATAGTACAAAAGTACAACCCTTTCATTTCGTATATAATGTCTCCAGATCGATTTTTCAATAACTGGGCTGACTGCGTTATTTCGTAATAAATTATTATCTTAGATATTTCATCAAAGATTGAAATATAAATAAGCGATTGAAAAATTGGGAAAAAGAAACACGAATTTCATTAACTTACTTTGTATTACTCACACATATTATGATTTACAGTAACCTGCTAAAAAAAAAAAAAGAAAAAAGAATACCGTCTATGTAATACTTGAATTCCATTTGCCGTCTACCTTATAAAACTAGCATTACACACTGTTAGTTTGGCTTGAGTTCAATTAACTTGTGAATTTTTCATTTCGATACGTGAATAATTTTTTTTCCCCCCAGGATAATTAATCGGGTTGACGAACTCGCCGGACATATAAACAAGAGAGCTCTAGAAAATAGTATTTCGATGTGTTTTCAATTTGTCATCATTATTATTTGTTCTTAATTATTTATTTACTTGACTAATGTCATACAAAATATCTATGAAAGTTGCTGCGAGAACAATTTGTATTTAATGTTCGTACGGACTTTGTAAATAATAACCACTATCATTAGAACAGTTTGAGTGAGTTATTCTTCATCAAAAATAATTATCAGTCGATGCAAATGATGTAAACTAAAAATTACTCGCAATTTATTTCGTATAATAAATATGTTATTTAACACTTGTACCAACAAGTTTAAAAAAGTTGTATTGTATTTTTGTACTTATTTATGATTTATGAGTAAATTGAAACTATTTTAATATTTCTCCTAAAAAATTGTTTTGTAACTTTTTATGTATCTATGTAATTTTGAAACAAAAAAATTGGTTTACAAAAAAGCTTATACCGTATGTTTTTAAGATATTTTAAGTTTAAATATATAAATTTAATTAATTAAATTTAAACTTAATTATAATTTAGACTTAATTCATTTCAAGTTCATATTTTTAAAATATGAGCTGCTCGTTTGCATTCAAGTTCGTTAATTTTTAAATATAAACTCTTTCATTTAATTTATTTTCCAAGTTCTTCTACTATCTTTTTAATGATATGTATCTGTTTTGTATTATTGTATTGAAAATAAATCACTTTTTATATGTATTGTGAAATCGGAATAAATATAGAAAAAATATAAAAATGTTCATACAATTAATATTACGTTTAAATTGATATCACTTATTGGTAGTAAGTAATTGTTTATTATTTAAAAATGAAATGTTTTTATTATCTTTGATAACTAGCCATTACGTTCATGTTCATTTAAATTTTAAATTTACGTTAATTTATACCTGTTTAATAGCTTTACAAATTATTTTGTTCATAAAAAAAAAAAACACTCATTTATATTAATACATTCATATGAACTCATTTTTTTACAAACACTAATGAATTATTAGAATAAACATTAAAATATTAATTTAAAAAAAATCAAAAAATGTTTTTAGTATGTCTCATATCTGTATAATAGATAATCATATCCTCTTTGCTAATAGGTATTTTTACTCTAAAACTACTTAGTATAGTTCATATTATGGCAAATACAAAAATTTAGCTTTTTTCTTCTATGATTTGTTTTTACATTATACATTATATATTTTATTATGATTACTTATTAAAAAAAAGAAACATAGCTGTTACGAGCTGCAGAATGTTCGATTGAATTACGCGTTTAAAAAAAATGTTCACTTGTTATAAATGTCTAGACACCTGATCGATATAAGTACAAGATTGCTACTGGAAATCGGATTATACTATATCGGATTTAATATTGAGTTGATTATCATCACCTGTTGGTGTACAGATGTCAGAAAACTATATTGTGACTGCAAATGTTTATAAAAAATGAAATAAAATGGAAAAATAACATTTTTAAAAATAAACATTTCGAAGAAATATACGTAGATATATCATGTGAAACAAAATACAATTGAAAAATTGGGTCACCACATAAATATAATATTATAACATAGATTAAAAGATACTTAAAATTTTAAAAATTAAAAATAAAGGCTAAAAAATTTACCAAGATGTAGATATAGATTCATAATATATATATTCATTTAAAAAAAAATATAATAAATATATAATTTATATTTATATATGAAGATTTAGAAGACTACGTCCTTATCTTACGATTATAAAAAAAATAATAATAATTTTGGCTCATTAAATATTTCAAAAAAATCGTCCACATATAATTAGTAGACCATTTTTTTCGCCCTTTTGTTTCTTAATAGTATAGTGTATTATTATTTTAATTTTGAATGCAAATATAAACAATCGAATTAAAAAAAAAGATTTGGAGTGAACTTTGATATAGTATAATTTTCCGATTTAAAAAACTTTCTGTTAAGAAAACTATTGATAAAATCAATAGTAAAATAATTTTACTTTCTAAAGTTTTAATTTTATTACTTGAAAACTCTTTCTCTACTACCAATACGTTCATCTAAAATATAGTCTATACTACTTAATACTAATAGTAATACAAAAATATCGTAGATATATTCGTATATATATCGTAAATATTTTAAAACACCTCAATTAGATGCCCACAAAGTATTCAACGAAAATTAAACATCATATTTTTATCTGTTTTAAAACAGAGCAAAGATATACTTTTAAGGAAAACGAACTTAAGGTCATTAAAATATCTTGAAAAAATTTATAATTTCATTAGTAAATGTTAAAATGGCATTTAATCACCACGGACGTTTAAAACGAATACTTGAAATAAATAATTGGCATCGTCCGTGTTGAATATTTATACAGGGTACAATATAAATTTATTATTTATATATATACCTGCTCGTAAACCAGGAAAAAAACTGTTAAAATAGACAAATTGGATTTGATGCCAGTTAAAAAATCTACTATTTTTAACATTGACATATCATAATGATATAAACACTATTATGCCAATAAATATTTTGTTAATATTACGTTGCTATTTGGCAGTAAATTTTCAACTAGACGATGACTATTGTACATCCGAACAATAAAGAAGTATATATATTTTGTTAAAAGAAAAAATATTTTATCCTCCCAACAGTGAATTATATTATGTAAATGACAAAGTTCTTTTGTTCATCCCTTTATTTTTATATATGATACTAGATATTACAAATATTTCGAATAGACAATGGTTAATTAATCAAAATGTTGGTCGGTTGTATGGTGACAGTAATTTTGTCGATTGAATTGGTATATTTTTCGTTTTTATCAATATTACCAAGCAAATTTTTCAATGTATTGTCCCGGTCACACTATCTTATCTGATATACTTTTTTTCATTAACAGAACAATGATATTTGTAATTCGTATCAATATAATTATATTATTAATATTAATGTTATAAAACACCACAAAACTAGACATTTTTATGCCTGAACTCTACACCACTTAACGATTGAGAGACATATATTTATACGGATATTAGTGGATTATAACATAATATAAGGGTTACGAATGTATGTATTGAAAATTTTTTCAATGTTAGCATACTATTCTAGAACGGATATTATTTGAATTTAAAGACCTTGATGTAAGTTATATGAGAGTATGTATCAATACAATAGAATGAAATATTTTTAAATCAAATTTATTTTTTAACTAGAATTTTCCGGCTAGATATGCATTTATGAATAATATACGGGAAACGATCAGATTATATATATTGTATATAATGATTCAATATTGCATATTGAATCAAAAATATGACAGTCTGAAGTTCTGAACAGTTTAAAAATACCACGATAAAACAATTTGGTCGTAAGTCGGCGGTTTGTGCAGGAATAGAAATGTAGAGTAAACGTATGAAATCTATATATATTTTATTCATATCTGTAGGACGAATTTATTGTTTATAAATAATATAAGTTTAGCTCGAAATGGCATAGAATAAGTTTTATAAACTTGTACTGCTCAATATAGTTTTATGTTAAGCCATATTTGTTCGTTTTTACACTCGGATGTAGTTCTGACTTTTGGACCATACTCAGAGATTTTCAGGCGATACTCTGCGTTGATAGACAACCCATAATGTACGATTTAGATATTAGAGTTTTCGACTACTTACCTAATCCAAGTGTACGTAAATTTATTTTAAATTTTCGATTTGCGTTCGATGATATTATAGGTATTTCGGACATTTGTCAATCAAATATTATGTTTCTTGTGCAGTACAAGAATGAGTCATGAAAGTTTAATTAAGATAGAGCGTGGAATAAACTTTTTTAATGTATTTTGGAGTAATATTGAAACGATAATCAATATACAGAGTGTATCACAGAGATGGGATTTGACAAATGCAATAACTTTTGTTCTGTTAAACATTTTTATTTTTTTTTTTTTGTAATAATAAAATTAAAATTTTGTATTAATTGTTTTTTTTATAGTCCAAGATAGCCATTTTATAAATTTATTTTTAAAAAAAATTTGGTGTTTAAAAATATTAATTATTATGTTACACTATTAATTTTAATCAATTTTTAAAATTTGTTAAAATTTCAATTTATTTCTTGCTAATCCATAATAGAGTGATATAAAAAATTATAATTACCTAATAATTTATAATATGGTTCAACTGATAAAATATTATGATACAAAGAATTTGTTCATAGAAAAAATTAATTTATGTTATTTAGTACCTATAGCAGCTATTTATCTGTATTGTAAACATATGATATTTTAGTAAACTTCAAAATTTTTTAGAAAATCGACGACTTAATACTAATAAACATTTCGAATACCAAACTTTTTTTTTTTAATTAATTTATAAAATGCCTAAACTAGATTATAAAAAAAAAAAAAAATACTTAAAAATATTGAACCAGAACCAAAGTTATTGCATTTGTTGAATTCCTGTGGAACATCCTGCATTTATTATATCTATGACATCCATCGCTGCACATATTTAATACGAGTCTTATATACAGACTTCAAAGAATTTTTCCATAAGTTTATCAACCAATGATGAACAATGAATTACGCTCGATAAATATATACCTATACGGAAAACCGTCCACATTGATAAGTTTCAGTGTGACGTATTTGGCTCACACGAATTCAAAATATCGCTCATTTTGGGGACTACATCCTATTTCCGCGACTACCATAATAATATCATATACGATACATTCCGACGATGTGATGATGTACGCGATTTTATTGCATATTTGTCACGAAAATCGTTACTCGTTTCAAAATCGTTTTGTCGTTTTACGTTTATATTTCTATATTTTTTTATGTATATATTATTTTTTTGCCCCTCGAAGTGCAACACTCAACTCGTAACAACAATATTTACATAATAAAACAAACATTGACGAGCGTTAAGTAAGTATATGCATATATATGTGTGTGTGTACACTATATTTATATGTATATATATATATATATATATATACACACATATAAAATAAGTGTCGACATTATTTACGGTTTATTTTTGAAAAAAAAATAAAAAATAAAGAATAAATAAAAAAATGTCAGATTAAGATATATGATTAACGATTCTCCCAAATCGACACCATTCGAGTACAAACGACAATATTATCATAAAAATATATCGTCAGTTGTACAATATAAAATTATAGATAATACTAGTATACCGATATTATAGTAGTAGTCAGTTTACCGGGTTCGGGTTTTGCATCCGACGTAAGAAATTATTATCGCCATCCGCTGGAAATTCAATATAATCGTCGTCATATTTCGCGTATCGACATGCTCACCGGAGAATGCATAATATTATTGCACACCGTGGCCGCCTCAACGTTCTGAATATCATCCAGTGACTTATCGCGAAACGTGAAAAACCAACGGACCGATATTGGAGGAAATCCTTTTGCCGAAGCTCAGAAATCCACAAATTGTGTGTGTACGCTTACTACAGTGTTATGAAATTTAAAAATATTTTGAAAAAAATTACTATTACATGTTATGTTAACGTTTAGATATTTGATATTGAAATTCCAAATTTTTTTGAATCGACAAATGTCGTACTACGACCCTATATGGATAAATCTTTTTTGTCCTCGGCTGAGGACTGACTACGGCTGAGATTTTATGTTATCCGCAATCGTGTTCGGTAATAAAACGGCTACTCTGTGGCTATTTATCTATTAAAGCACAACTTAGACAATGTATAATAGATATAATATCACTATGATGCATTCACAACAGTCAGAGAGAGCTCAGACCAGTGCAAAGTATTTTATTTTTCTCCGTTATATAACGTATTAAAAGGGGTTTAGGACATCTCGCCGCCACCACCTCGCCGCCACCATCTCGCCGCCACAACTAAGCAATTTTGTACTTTAAAAAATTAATACGCATCTGTAGGTAGTCTTTTCTATGATATACCGAGAGAAAATATTTTCAGGAACCTTGTTAGAATGTAGGTAAGGATTC
>JAIPRL010010262.1:0-15903 GCA_025469235.1 Pemphigus obesinymphae
GGACGGGATGTTGGTGGATTTCCTGATGGTGTGATTGCTAACGTAGAATGGGAGGTCGGTGATTTGGCGGAGAGTATTATTTTGGACGGCTTCTATGCGGGACCAGTTGGTGTTTGAAATATTGGAAGCCCATGCGGGGGAGGCGTATGTTAGAATGGGGCAGATGTAGGCTTTGAAAATGTAAAATTTGGTTTTGATGGAAAGTGGGCTTTTTCTGTTTAACATGGGAAAAAGGAGGTGGCCTGCTGCTTTAGTTTTATTTATGGCGGACTTGGTATGGGCTGAGAAATTTAGATTCCTGTCAATGATAACTCCCAGGTATCTAATCGAGTAGGACCAACTAACCGGGGTGTTAAGGATTTTGGGTTTAGGAGTGTTAAGGATGCTTTTGTTAGAGAAGAAGATGGCTGATGTTTTAGAGGGATTAATTGAGATTTTCCACTGTTTAAACCAGGGTTGGATGAGATTAATTTGTTTTCAGAGGTGTGAAGCTGCCGCTGAGTGATCTTTGCTGGTAGGGTAGAGAAGGGTGTCGTTGGCAAAGAGTGCGACTTTAGCTTTGGGGTGGACAGGGAGGTCATTTACGTACAGTGAGAACAGATGGCGGGAGAGGCAGGAGCCTTGGGGACCTCCGCAAAGATGTTTCTGTGAGAGGAGAAATTGTTGTCGACTTTGATTGAAAATTTTCTGTTCTGGAGAAAAGATTTGATGAAGTTAATGAGTTGGGTGGGGATTCCTATGAAAATTAGCTTGAAGATGAGGCCGGGATGCCAGACCTTGTCGAAGGCCTTTTGGACGTCGAGGAGGACAGCTGCGGTTTTCCTACTTAGATTTTTGGCCGAAATTATGTCGTCTAGGACGTTTACTAGTTGGAGGGTGGTGCTGTGATGGTGCCTAAAGCCGAACTGTTCGGGGCGGATGAGGAGAATGGAATATGTTTGAAGTCTGGTAAGGAGGAGGCGTTCGAAGACCTTGATGATGGTGTTGAGAAGGGAGATTGGACGGTGGTTAGAGGGAGATTTGGGGTATTTGCCCGGTTTGGGAATCATGACCACGATGGCGAGTTTCTAGGCAACCGGGAAGTATTCGAGCCGGGCGCAACCGTCGAGGATGTGACAGATATGTAAGATAAAGGGCTTGTTGAGATGCTTTAGGGCGGAATTTGAGATAATGTCGGGGCAGGGAGCCCTACGCTTTTGAAGTTCGCGAATGGTGTCCTGGACTTCGCCGGGAGAGAAGATGTTTTTCGAATGGGTGGAGGAGGAGTTACGATTGTGGAAAGATTTTCGAATGACAGAGTCATAAGGAAGAGAATAGTCAGGAATGGTGAATTTATCCTGCATGGTATCGACGAATAGTTCGGCCTTACCAATTGGATCGTAGATAAGGGAATCGTTGTTAGATTTGAGAGGGTTTAGCGGAGGAGCTTTGCGGAGGAGACCTCTATTGATTTGGTAGAAGGTGGAGCGGCCGTTGGGGTCCGAATTGAGGGAGCCTAGGAGGTTAAACCATTCATTTTCCCGATGGGAGGAGAGAAGATTGCGGACGAGAAGGGTTTGGGTGTTAAGATTTTGCCATTTAGAACGGAGGCGTCTTTTACGAAAAATTTCACGGAGGATGTTTTGGGGGAGATCCTGTTTGGGGTTTGGGGGGTGAAAACGCAGGTGCTGTCGGAAATTGCGAAGGAGATGGTGTCGGTAAGTTTTGAAATTTCAGAATCGATGAGTTGCGTAGAAGAGGTATTTGGGGAATATAGATGGGTGGAATTTAGGATGTCAACGAATTTTTCCCAAACGATGATGTGAGAGGGTTTTGGGGGGGGGGGCGATGTGGGATGCGTTGTGGAAGAGATCGAGTAAGATGGGGGAGTGGTCAGAAGAGAGATCGGCAGGAAAGTTGTTTATTTGGAAATTTAGGGGACCGGTTTTGAGTAAGGCGATGTCGAGAATGTCGGGGCGATGGTTCGAGTTATTCGGGTAGTGGGTGGAAGAAGATGGAGCGGCGACAGAAGTATCTAGTCTTTGGTCGAGGTAGTTTTGAAGGATGCGACCTGAGGGGTTTACCGAGAGACTGTTCCAAGAAGAGTTTTTGGAGTTTAGATCACCCGCTATGGTTGTATCGACGTCTGAGGAGAGAAGAGCAACGAGGTCAGAGGTTAGTAGGGGGGATTTGGGACTTTTGTAGACGGCTACGAGTCTTATTTCTGAGTTTCCTAGTCGAATGTGAATGGAAGTATTGGTGACCGAAGTTGTTGGAATTATGACGTGGTGGTGGATTAGTCGTCTGTTGACGAGAATAGCTGTGCCTGCTAAGGGAGATTGACCTATACCGCGTGGTTTGATGATGTAGTATGAATGGAAGTTTGGGAGTTTAAAACCACGACCGTTGGAAAAGTGGGTTTCGTTTAGGAGGAGAATGTCTACTTTGTGATCTTGCACGAATTATAATAGTTCAAGGCGTTTCTGAAAGATGCCTTGAGCGTTCCAAAAGAGAATTCTGTTGTTAATCATTGATGTTGAGAAGGAGGGGGAGGATTGTAAGGATAGCGACGACCGCATCCTTAAGGTTTGTTTTGCCGGTGGAAATGTTGATAATGAGAGCGGTAAGTTGGGAGATGATCTCAGCCGTGTTTATTTTAGGGTTAGGGGGGAGGGGAAGAGGTGGAGGAGGAAGAGGAGGAGATTTTGGAGGCGTAGGTGGTTGAATATGTGGAAGGAGGGAGAGGAGATTGATGGTTAGTGGCTGGAGGGGGGATTATTGTAATAGAGGGGAAATCAGATTTAGGGGGGATTGGAAGTGTTTGGGTGTTTTGGGCGACGGGTTTCTTTTTCAGTAAATTAGGGAGGGGCATTGGGTGTAGTTGGCAGTATGTGTACCACCACAGTTGGCGCACTTGGGGTCTACTTCTCGGAGTTTAGCGCAATCATTGGCGAGGTGGGGCCCGGAGCATTTGACGCACCGAGGTGCGTAGCCGCAGTGCGAGCTGGAATGGCCGAAGCGCTGGCAGGCGAAGCACTGGGCAGGTTTGTTGGATTTGTAAGACTCAACTTTGATGGAAATGAAGAAGAGAGAAGATTCCTGGTAGATGTTTTTGTTTTCAGGGGCTAGTGGAAGAGTTATCAGGTGGATGGGAAATTTACGGTCGGAGTTTTGGAATTGGCGTATGCTTTTCACTTCATACCCCATTGCTGCGAGTTCATCGGAGATTTCCGATTCTGGAATGTCGGTAGGAAGACCTTTTATTATAACTTTTAGGACGCGTTCATCCGGGAGAGGAAGGGTATGAAATTCAGCTTTTGCCGCCGTAAGGTACCGTTGGACAATACGGAAAATCTGGACATCGGCGCAGATGAGTTTGACGGAGTTTCCGTTTTGGGCCTTAGCCTGGATTGCGGATTTGGGGAGGGTGGTTGACATGAGTTTACTGGCGACTTTGCGCAAGTCGGATGTTGCGATGAAAATCGGGGGATCTTGGGTTTTGGTTCTTCAACCATGTTAACGGAGTTTGTACTTTAGATAAGCCAAGGAGATAGAAGAGTTGGCCGGGGAAACAGACCTCGAGTTGGACCCTATGGAAGAGGTAGGTGAAGGATTTTTGGCATTAACCAATGGGGAGCCAGTACGGATGTTAAGTTTAGCCGGTTGAGTTTGTGGCGTGGAGGCCGAAGTAGTAGCGTCGGAGGACTTTTTGGCTTTGACCAATGGTGGACTGCAGGTGGATGAGATGTCGGAACCGTCGGACTTGGGGGGAGAGCGGCGTTTGCAGCCTCTAGAGCCCCTACCCATGGTGGGTGCGAGTTTTCCCTGTTTAGAGAGCGAGCGCACAATTTTAACGTCTAACTGACAGAGAGGGAATTTAGTGGTCGTAAGCGGGAGCGTTGGAAATCGCGAACTAGACTCTACAGCAGTGCGAGGTGTTTAAATCCTACATGGTCGCATTTGGAGCCACGAGATGACTCTGCGGCTGCGCGCGATATGTTACTTGGAGGTGGTCTCCGATCGGCCGGTATAAATACAGAGTAGCTCCAGGTTCCGTGTATGCGCCAGTGCGTTTTGCCTTCTTTAAAACGATAATTACTTTGGTTTTGTGTTTTCGTCTAATCGTTTTGGTAGTCGAATCCGTCGATCGCCGTATACTCCGGAATTTGTATCTGTCTTTATTTGCATCATTTCCCCTTCGGGACCTTCCCCACGAATCGTCAAAGTTGTCAATTTGAATCCTCTTCCGTTGTCCACGCCATCTCTGTTTGGTGTGCGCTTGCTTCTTCCTGAGTTTCGGCTTCTGCCGATTTTACCGGTAGATCGCGCTACCGGTATCGCCTTGTGAATTATTATTTACCGTATAGTAATCGGGTTATATTTTCATGTTAGTACGATCATTGATTATATATACTATATATAATCAATGGTACGATCTTAAACATTTGTAAAAAATAGTACATGCACTTATAACGTGCATGTACCTACTTTATGGGTATATAAACGGGCTTGTTACATTATTTATAATCATAGTGTGTAATACATATTAATTATACTTATATTAATAAATAGTGTTATATTTTAATTTTAATTTTAAATTACTAATAAATGTATGAAGTTTAATTAAACCTGTTCAATAATTATGGTTTATAAATTAATAAATCAATTGATTTTACAGTAAATACCAATATTAATTGTGAGTAATAATGCTAAAAACAATCGAAGGTCATGATAGATTATATCTAAAAATACACACACAGCTAAACTAAAATAATTTTTTTTAAATAATAATGTAGTAGATCGAAAATAAGGGGTAAGGAGAGAGGGAGAGGGGAGAGAGAGGAGAAAGTATCCACGACTTGGGGTATGCGAAATTACAATAGTAGTTGGTAATATATTGACATTGAAATTACTCGTATAATATAGAGGAATAACACGAAAATAAAACGACGTAAAATATAATGGATATAGGACGCGTTCCTGTTGAAAATTGAAAGGGCGATATTAAGATGTCCATTGTGAACGATGTGTATGTTTTTTTATGGGTGATTATACCCGAGTTTGACAATGAACCACCTAACAGTAGCGAGAATACGGTCAAATATATAATGTGTTCCCGACCTTCGTAAAATACTAAATCCCTGCCTATTATTTTGACCTAAAACACCTATAGTAGTGTAAAATGTACAAACCTCGTGTAGCTGAAGATCATTCGATGAATATACATAATATAATAATTTAAATTAGACTCAATTAATGTGGATCCAGTTATTGCCACTATCTAGCACACTTATCTATACCTTGAATATTCGTCCTTCTATCGGATCAATATGATCTGTTCGTATAATTAATTGTACCAACCCTCTAACCAATAACGAGCTATACGATTCACGTGTCACGATCAAAGGTTGTTTGAACTATAACCCTAGATATTGAATTAGGATGGAAAAAGTAATAAATCTCAAGGAAAGTTATGTAGGTGTAAAAAGAAATACATTTTAGATTTTCGTAAAGTAAGACAGACAGCTAGAATAACAATGATACACTGAACATTGAATAAAGAGAAATGAAATAGATAAAAAGTGGGCTCGACGTCTGTTACAACACGAACTGTAGGGACGGCTGTAACATGCGTGAGATTTGCCCAAAAATGTCCCGTTCATTACCTCCTGAATGCCGTATAACTATCTTACACATATACACAATCCGCGGTACCGTCAGCAACCGTGTATATGGCAGTGTTAGTGTACATTCGGTAGACAAGAAAAGAACGCTCGCAATAGTGCGCGCAATCCTTTTATAAACTCGGCCAGGAAGGCCAGTTATCCCCACTCAAAACTGCCCCCTCTATGAGAATTATGAAACATATTATGTGTAGTGATGATGAGCGGTGTATCCTATTTGTCTGCTGAATATTTATTTATTCCATGTAAGAGCTGTTTATTTAATCGGTACATACGTACAAAACATGTATATGCATATATATATATATGAGGTATATAGATAATATAGTCATATATAGGTATATATTTTATAATATATTTAAATTTAAATTTTAAATTACTAATAAATGTATGAAGCTTAATTAACCTAATCAATAATTATGGCTTATAAATTAATAAATCAATTGATTTTACAGTCAATACCAATATTAATTGTGAGTAATAATGCTAAAAATAATCGAAGGTCATGATAGATTATATCTAAAAATACACACACAGCTAGACTAAACTACTTTTATTTTAATTTTTTTAATTTTTTTTAAATAATAATATAAATTAAAATCAATGAATTTCTCACAACGCTTAAATTCTATGAATTGCCGTTGTAAAACGTAATTTTGTAAAAATTATATGTCTCAAACTAGTTTAAATTAAATCTTTCCAAATTTTCAATTTTTTGTATAATGTAATACAAATTATTGTGAATAATAAAAAATATAATATACCTATTAAACAAAATATGTACTGAGATATTTCACATACAGATTATGAGTAACAATAAGTTTCAATTAGGGTATTTTGTATAATATCCTTCAATTTTATTTATATATGTAATAAATTCATATTTTTAATTTATTATGCTAACCTGGGGACGTCCTACAATTAAAACTAGTCGTTACTTATAATAATATTCTATAATATATATAAATTTTACTTATATACTATATTTCACGACAGAAACGCGCAGGTGATAAGAACGCAGTGTGACACCATAACGATATCGAAGAACGTTACAAAATTCATTATTATATGCCCGTAGTGATAAGTGCTGATAAAATAAAAAATTAGGTGCCACACCTGTTTTATTAGAACGCACGATAAACGATGTTAACGAGTGTGGTTAGTGGGGGATGTGCGGCGATGGACGAGTTTTTCTCGTGAAATGCAGTATATTTATAAATTTTGTTATATTTTATAATATATATTAATTTTTGTTTTAAATTAGTAATAAATTCATTATGTTTAGTTATACCAACTCAATAATTATGATTTATTAATTAATAAGTCAATTGATTTTACAGTACTTGGTAGTCCTCACCGTAAGTAATAATAGTACAAATAATCGAAAAAAAAGCTTAATCAAATTTGAAAATGAACACTTTGTTAGACTAAAACACGTTTGACATTTTTAAATGATGCTCAGTATATTCTTACATTAATAATCACTTTTATATGGTTCATTGCCAAATGTATACGCAAAACATTGAATGAATATTGTTCAATAAAACCATAGGTATTATTTATAAATTTAACAAATCAAATTGCATATAATCAATTTTTAATGTAAAATATCACAATAACCAATAATTTATATTAAATTAATAAATTTTATATATTAATTTATTAATTATGAAACTCTAAGCAAGTATTTTATAAAATCAATTTATTTTTATTTCGCTATAACGCTATAACTATAAGCTATAACACTATAACTATAATAATATAATATACAATTAATTTCGTTCTCTTGACACTTGTCTTCTATGAATTTCCGTTATAAAACATAATTCTGTAAAATAATGTATCTCAAGCTAGATTAAAATAAAACTTTTTAAATATTCAATCTTTTGTATAAAGTAAAACAAATAATTATGAATATAAACAAATAAACTATAACTATTAAACAAAATATGTACTGGGAGAATTCATAAGATGATTTGAAGTAACAACAAGTTTCAACCGTAATTTATAAAAGGGTATTTTTTATAATATCTGGACTTTATAGTAACTGGACAATTTAACAGATGCAATAACTTTTTTCTATTGAATTTTTTTGTTTTATTTTTTGAAATTATCATTTCAACCTGGCACTATAACTTATATAATTTTTAATGCTTAGGAATTTGAAAATTCGAAATATAAAATGTAATATTTGATTTTAAATTAAAAAAACAATGATCAATATAGCCATTTTAAGATGTGATTTATAAAAAAAAATTTTATCAACATTTTTTACTAACGTTGAGTTAATTATTTTTAAACATTCAATAATAATTTGGGAGATGTATTCAAAATCGATAAATATTTTTTCCATGAAATATGTTCTCATTTATGTTAACAAATTTATAATTTTAACTGCAAATATCTTATTATTATTATAATGCATTATTGTCGTCAAGAATTATTATTTATCAAATAACAATTCAAAATTTTATAAAAACAAAAATTTTCAACGAGTTTACAGTGACTTAATTATTATTGCCAGTGAAAAATTAAATTACGATTATATTTCATGTTACTTTAATTTTATATTACAATTTTAGAAGTGCTATATTTTGTGTACATACCTTATAATATTGTTGTTCACTTTGAAATTATCGATAGTATTTATTAAACTGTGAATACTTATCTGTGATTAAAAAAATATTAAAAATTTTTTTTATAATTTTTGAGTACGCATATTTTTTAATATTATATATTTAATATGCATTGGTAGTATTGCTGTGTGTTAACAAAAAAGTTTTCTACCTATATGATAATATTGGTACCATTATTATTCATCCGCAATTAATATTATTTCTTATTATAAAAATGATAGTAGTTTTGTCTTTCGACTCACTGAAATAATATACGATCTATGTCTAATCAGAGTGTAATATATAGATATTCCCAACTAGTAGTATAACATAAAATGATATAATAGACGTATTATAGTATTATAGATGTAATACATATAGGTATATGTAATTTTACAATTAAAATAAAACTGTATTTATCTATATACATTAATTATAATTTATAACATTTTACACTTTAAATGTATTGTATACCTACCAAAATTAACATTGAACATACGATTTTATATATTTATATAAATTACATATGTGCAACACTATTAAATTGAGCAAATATAAATTACAAAACAAAATATATTTAAAGTTACCAATTTATTTGAAAACAATAATTAAAAACAAAAATTACAAAGAAAATAATTAAAATATATTAGTTTATATTAAAATTAAAACTATTGTTCAATTTTATTTGGTATAACAATATTAATAAATTATTTAAATCTCCTTTTTTCCTATAATTTCAATCCACAAGATTTCAATTACAATCTCTTAATAAATACTAAAAATATTAGTATTTACTTAATGGATTGCTTACAGCAGAGTATTTATGTAAATTCGAATATCATTGTGAATAAACCATATGTTCCGAAAAATTCCCAGAACAAAAAAAGCGAGTAAAATAACAATGAAAATAATTTAAATAGAAGTGGTTTTAAAATATCATAAATTAATAAATACTAGGTAATTAAAAATTAAAAGATAACATAGAAAATTTATTGTAAATATTAATCAAGATGTGTATTTTGTACTAAAAAAATTTTAAATTCTAATACCTTTAACATTAAAATATGTTGTTTTAATATTAATTATTGATTTATTATTAGATTACTAACTTCCATCAATTTAATAATAGATTGTCATACATAAAGAATACTAGTAATAATATCAATATATAAAATATTCTACTTTTATTTATTATAAATAAATCCTTTAAGAAATTCGAGTAACATAATCATTTATTTTTTACTTTATAATATTAATCTTTATATTTGTGAAATATTATAAACTACCTAGATACCTGCAACATATTAAAAATTTAAATTAAAATTACTTACTTTAAACAATTATATAATAATTTATTCTTTAGTCTGTCCAACATTGATTGAATGAACAGCTAAAATTCTGTATACTTTATTGAATTTGTGTCAAGATATCTTACTACATTTTATTATGTCAATCTGGAATTAATCGTTTACAAATTACTATGTATGATGTGTTCTCTAGGTGGAATTATGTTAGAGGCAATGTAAATATGGATGATCGTCTTGTTTGACATTTTCTTATAGATAATTTGAATTAATTGTTTAGATCCACAAACAAACTTTTGTGGTGATTCACATACTCAAATATTGTATCATAATATATTAAAACCAAATAGTTTAAACATATATTTTTATAATTTGAGTACTTGTGGATCTTTCTAAGAATAAATTGAAGACTCAATTCCACAAAGATATTTACTTTATTTTGGTAAATACGTATTTCAATAACAATGTTACCAACTTCAGTACACAATAATTACTGTTTATGTATTTGTGTATTAGTCGTTATCGTGTACTGAAGATGGTAACTTTGTTAATGAAATCCGTATTTACCAAAATAAAATAAATATTTTTGTGGAATTGAGTCTTCAATTTATTATTAAACATATTTAGTAACCATGATGTCTGTGTTTGGAAATAAATTATAAATTTACGGTTATAAACTTTAAATAAATGCCAATTCAGTTTTCATATTTACAAATCATTGAAATATTAAAATATTATTAAATAGTAGTAACAAAAAACAATCATTAATTATGTAAAATTTAAAGTACATTTTTAATTGAGAAAATCGTATTTTCATGCATTTTAACTTTATTTTGATACACATCATCTGAAATCACCATTATCTATAGGTACCAGTAATATATTTGACGAATCAGAAATTTGTTATTTGTTATTAGTGATAAGAATGATATCTTCGAAAATAATTAAATGGTATGAGCTATGTTATGTAAAATAAAAATTCAGAAAAATAATCCAATTTTTACATATCATGAAATTTGTTTAAAAATAACTGACTCAATGTTAGCAAAATCTTTTACATCAAAATTTTGTTTAAAAATCAGATTTACATAATTGACTTCTTGATTTTTTTTTTTTAAATTTTAAATAAAATTCAAATTTTTATTTAAAATTCCGAAACATTGAAATTCAATTATAATATTTAAATTATAGTGGCAGGCTGTAATAATAAATAAAAACAATAAAAACTTAAAAATCTTCAATAGGAAATAGTTATTAAATCTGTTAAATAGTCCTGTTACACTCTGTATAAAATGAATATATATATATATTATATATGTGTGTGTGTGTGTGTGTGTGTGTGTGTACATATTATATGCATATGTATATTATATATTGTTCAATTGGTAACGTTTTACAGTTAAAAATAGATGTTACTTATAATTATTTTCTATAATACATATTAATTTTATTTATATTTAGAGATAGTGTTATATTATCTTATATATTATATTATATCTTATAATATATTTTAATTAATTTTAAAATAATTTTCATTTAATTATACCTATTCAATAACTATGGTTTACAAGTTATTAAATCGATTGATTTTCCAGCATCTACTGTTATCCGTAAGTATTAATAGTACAAATAATCGAAATAAAAGCTTGATCATTTTTCAAAATACACAATTTGCTAGACCAAAACACGTTTGATATTTTTTAAATTAAGCTCAGTATATTCTTACAATAATATTCAGTATTATATGAATCATCGTCATAATTTATGCAAAATGTTGAAAGAATTATGTTTAATAAAACCTTGGCTAATGCTTATAAAATGTCACAATTATCTATATACTGTATTTATATTATATCGTTGTACGTGTTTTTTTATTAATTTATTGATATACTTATTATGGAACCCTAAACAAGGATTTTGTCAAAATAATTTTATTTTTATTTCACTATAACTCCGGAATAAATGGTGTTGGGAACACTGCTCCAATAAGATACGTTTTAGTTCAGCGTCATCTAAATAATTAATTATTGTGTTAGTTATTATATTCAGTATACATGTTTCAAGTTAATATGTATTTTATATTAAGACTTTTTGAAATAATGATTTATAAAGTTATATATTTCATTGAAAAGTGTTTGAAATTTATACAAAGTGTTTGTTATATTATCGGTTACAAATTATTAACATCTAATATAATTCCCTAGTTTCAAAAAATAATTTTTAGGAAATTTTCGTCAACTTAATTTCTTTTAGAAAAATTTATATACATATCTATTTATGTTTATTGTAAGTATCCAAATAGTATCTAAATTTGCATTCGGAAAATTCATATCTAAATTAATGAATCAATATTATATTATAATATAAAATCAATGAAGTTATCCCAACTTCTAACTTCTATGAAATGCCGGTGTGACGGCGAATATTACTTCCGGCGATTATTACTCCCTCAGTTATAATCGCCTGTTACACCGGTATAAAACGTAATTTTGTAAAAATAATCCATCTCAAGTTTGATTAAAGTATAAGTTTTCAATTTTTCAATGTACAGTATACAGTAAAACACATAATTATGAATGTAAAGAAATATATTATACCTATTGAACAAAATATATGCTGAGAATTCACAAAATGATTATGAGTAACAGCAAATTTCAACCGTCATTCATCATTGGGTATTTTTTAAAATATTTTTTAATTATACTTATATACAGAATAAAACTGGACTATTTAACACAAATACAATAACTTTTTTTCTATTGAATATTTTTAACTTTTTATTTTTTAAATTATCATTATAGCCTGGCACTATAACTTAAATATTTATTAATTAAACTTTAATGCTTAGGAATTCGAAATATGAATTGAAAAATTTTAATTAAAATTTTAAAAAAATAATCAATTTAGCCATTTTATAGATCTGATTTATAAAAAAATTGTATAATAAAAGCTTTAACTAACGTTGAATCAATTATTTTTTTATCAATTTCTAAAGTTTTTGAAAATGTTAATATTTTTAATATAAATAATAATTTGTGGAATGCATTAAATATTGATAAATATTTTTTCATGAAATGTGTTTTGATTTATGTTATGAGTTTTATCATTTTAACTGTGAATATATTATTATCATATTTATACATAATTGTCGTCAAAAATTATTATTTTTCAAATAAACAATGCAAAATTATACAAAAATAACAATTTTTAGCGAGTTTAAAGTGATTTAATTAATACTGACAATGAAAAATTTAATTATCAATTTATTTCATGTTACTTACATTTTATACTATTGTTCTAGAAGTGCAATATTTTTTGTACCTACTTTATAATATTGTTGTTAACTTTGCAATTATCCATAGTTTTTAATAAACGGTAAATAAATAACTATGATTATAAAAATATTTAAAATTTATAATAATTTTATAGTTTTTATTAAATATTTTTGATTTATTATAACCACGATGTTTGTGTTTGGAAATAAATTATAAATTTACGATTATAAACTTTAAATAAATGCCAATTAATTTTTCACATTTACAAATTATTGAAATATTAAAATATTATAAACTAGTAGTAACAAAAACTAATCATTAATTTCGTAAAATTAAAAGTACATTTTTAATTGAGAAAATCGTATTTTCATGCATTTTAACTTTATTTTAATACACATCATCTGATATCACCATTATCATTACCTACCTATTATATAGTTGACGATTCAGAAATTTGTTGTTTATTATTAGAGATAAGAATTAAATCTTCGAAAGTAATAAAATTATATGAGCTATGTTGTGTAAAATAAAAAATCAGAAAAATTATCCAATTTTTACATATCATACAAATTGTTTAAAAATATTTGACTCAATGTTAGTAAAATCTTTTACATCAAAATTTTGTTTAAAAATCAGATTTACAAAATTGACTTTTAGATTTTCTTTTTAAATTTTAATAAAATTAAAATTTTTTATTACGAATTTCTAAACATTGAAATTAAATTAAATAATATTTAAATTATAGAGGCTGGCTTTAATAATAATTAAAAACAATAAAAACTTTAAAATATTCAGTTGAAAACAGGTAATTAATCTGTTAAATAATCCTGTTACAATCTGTATATAATCCATATATATATATATTTAAACTGGTAATGTCTTACAGTTAAACTAGTTGTTACTTATAATCATATTCTACAATACATATTAATTTTACTTATATTTATAATAAGTATTATATTTCAAAATAAATATTTATTTTAGTTTTAAATTACTAATAAATTGATTAAGTTCAATTAAACTTTTTCAATAATTATAGTTTATAAATTAATAAATCAATTTATTTACAGAACTAAACGAAAATTTTGGTAAGTGATAATGCTACAAATAGTCGAAGAACAAGCCTGATCATATTTCAAAATACACACACAACTATGCCAAAATACGTTTACTTCTTTATTAAAATTTTATTTTAAATAATAATATAAATTAAAATCAATTAATTTCTCACAAGCCTTAAATTCTATGAATTGCCGTTGTAAAACGTAATTCTGTAAAAATAATGTATCACAAGCTAAATTAAAATAAAACATTTAAAATTTAAAACTTTTTGTATAAAGTAAAACAAATTATTATAAATAATAAGAAATATAATATACCTATTAAACAACATATTATGTTATATTAAACATATTCTTAACATATGTTATTTTAATTACTAATAAACTTCTTAAGTTAAATTATATCTATTCTATAATTATGGTTTATAAATTAATAAATCAATTGATTTTACAGGTTCTGATTATTTTATCCGTAAGTAATAGTAGTGTATTCCAGCGTCATTTAAACTATTCAAATGTATTTAAAGTATTTCAGCGTTATCTAAATAATTATTGTAATAGTTATTATATTCAGTATATATATTTTAAGTAAATATATATTAAACATTAAGACTTTTTGGTTATATAATAATTTAATTTAAATTTAAAAAAGATTTTTTTGAAATTTCTACAAGATGTTTTTTTATAATATCGGTAACAAATAATTAATAACACTTTGTACATTTTCTTGCTAATCACATACTAAATTTAATATGCCCAAACTACTAGGAGATCAGTTTTCCATCGTTAAAGCATCTAATATAATTCCCTAGTTCCAAAAAATAATTTTTAGCAAAATTTTGTCAACTTAATTTATTTTAGAAAAAACTATATACATAGGTACCTATAGTTTGTTTATTGTAAGTATAGATAGTATCTAAATCTGCATTCGGAAAATTTATATCTAAAAAACTGAATTAATATAATAATATAATTTACAATCAATGACGATTTTAATATTATAATATCTTATAATTTTAATTATATATATAATTAATCCATATATATATATATATATATATTATATATTATTGACCTGGTGATGTCCTACACTTAAAACTAGTTGTTACTTATAATCATATTCTTTAATATATATTAATTTTACTTATATTAATTACAAATATTGTTATATTTTATAAGATATATATATATATATCTTAATTTTTATTTTGAATTACTAATTAATTTCCTAAGTTTAATTATACCTATTTAATAATTATTTTTTTTTTTTATTTATTAATTAATTAATAAATTGATTTTACAGAATTTGCTGGGCATATCCGTAAGTAATAATAGTACAAATAATGGAAAAAAGCTTGATTAAATTTAAAAATACACATTCAACTAGATTAAAACACGTTTCATATTTTTTAAATTTAGCTCAGTATATTTTTAGAATAATATTCAGGTTTATATGAGTCAGATATCTATCGTCAGAATTTATTTAACACATTGAATAAATAATAAAATAATAAACCATGGCTATTGCTTATAAATTTAACAAAGCAAATTACATATATTCAATTTCTAATATAAATATCACAATAACCTATATACTGTGCCTATATTACGCTATTGTACTTGGTTTTTATTTGTTTATTAATTAAATTATATAATATATATAGGTAGGTATTTTGTCAAAATCTATTTATTTTTATTTCACTATAACTCCGAACATGATGTTGTTGGAAGCACTATTCCAATGACATACATTTTGGTTCAGCGTCATCTAAATTATTATTGTGTTAGTTAATGTAATTTATAGTAATTATATTAACATCTGCAAACAACATGCACCATGGTACCTCCCCCTATATACCCTTTGTTATCTCATCCATTACCAGGGAAAATAAGTAAGGACTCAAAGCTGAACCCTGATGTACCCCTACTCTGACCCTAAAATCCTCAGTTTCTCCACACAGACTTCTCACTCTTGTACTCGCCCC
>JAIPRL010010263.1:0-15902 GCA_025469235.1 Pemphigus obesinymphae
TATAAAAGAAAAACCGTTGTTTCCCAAAATACAAAAGTAACTTCCTAAAATTGCCCAAATTATTCCCAAATTATATAATTAATAAAAATATAAAAATAAGAAATTTGCCTGCCAAGTATACGGAGCCTATTAAACATTGGAACAGCAAACGTCGCGGAGAACGATCTCCGCGATAGGTCGTACCTTGGAAACTGTACTTTTAAAATAAAGTGTTAAAAATACTAATAATATGGTATATAAAACTGCCAATAAAAATATGGATATTAAAATTAAAACCATACCTATAGCATATTAGTTAATCAATTATTTTTAAATACGTGTTCATTTTATACCTATCTAGTACCTACATATATATTTTACGGGGAAAAGTCGAAATCGGACAAATTTCAGCAATGTCTGGTGAAAACTGTATAAGTGTAACATCTTTACATTTGAGTATTTCATATTAGTTTTTTTAAATATTATATGCAATCAATATTATTGTATAAATACATTATATTATAAATATACATTTTTAAATTAGTATCAGTATCTATAGTAACTCAAATAGATTTATATTATGTTCTTATATGTAATAACTACCTATACTGTTTTTACTATTATTAATTTGTAAGTTTCTATATGAATATATATATTTTTTTATATATGTATAATGTATATAAGTAAAATTTTTGGATAGAAATAGTTGAATATCTAGAAATTTTCAGGTAAAGATTTTTCTAAAATTGACTAAATTATTATGAATATGAAAATAATTAAGAGAGAAAAAAAATCCGAATTTTATATGAATGAGTATGGTAAAAGACCTATAGGCAGACCTAGAACAAGATAGAGGGTCATAAATAGGATCTAAAAACACTACAAGAAGTTCAGATAGATATGGCATATAATAGAAAAGATTGAAAAATGTTAGTAATAAAGGCGTTTGGCCTTAATTACACTTTAAGCTGTATATGATAATGATAATATGAATTAATTAAAAATAAATGTAAAATTTTGTAATATATTTTGAATTTTTTTATTACTGCTGACGTCGAGTATAGTTCTAACCTCCCTCCCATCCCTTTGTCAGTAAATGTCAGCACACTGCAGACCCCCCTCCCCATAGGCACTAATACTTGAACACCTCATGATAAAAATTAGAAAATAATATTAACTATATATATATAAAATTTTTTTGAATGTTTTCTTCAAGTCTAAAATAATAATGTAACACTATCCCATCCGATGATCGATGGAATGATGGGTCAACTACCCGATGGGTATTTGAACAGATTTTTTAAAATTAACATTACAATATAATACCATGGCTATTACCTATATTTAAACAATTAACAATAATATTTATTTTATACCTAGTTATTTTTATTTTATATTAGAGAACCTAAATACTTTAAATAATCAAATTTATATAGATGCTACGTAGTTTTGCCCAAGTAATGTGGATATTTCGCGTTTACACACATTATTATTAGGTAGGTACTTTTTATTATTTTAATAATAATGAATTAATTTTGTTCTAAAGATGTATCCACATTGTCTGGGATCCCGGATCGAGTATACACATAGCACAATTCATGCTGAAATAAAAGCAAGATTGCAAGATAGGCAATATTAAATCGAGAATGCTATAAAAAAAAACATAAAGATTCAATTACACCGTACTACCAGACCAGTAGTAATGTTTGGATACCAAATTTGGACGCTAAATAAGGTAAAGCAAGATATAATGTTATATCTCTGAAAAAAAATCTTAAAGATATATTAGGTTTTTATTTGGATGTTTGGACGAAATAATGGGCTATAATGGGCTTAGCATGAATGTCTAAAGGAATAAGCTCATTAATATACTTGATACTCCAGTAGGATGCCCATGGTTAAAGTGAAGATATTATGTATAAGAATAACGTAGAAGTGGCGAATTGGAGTACAGGATAAGCGAGTTTTGGAAATAGAGAAAGATAGCATGGAATATATTTCATGGTATGGTCTTGAAGACCGTTTACTACTAAGAATAAGTAAGATGAAGTTAGTGGGATCTACAATATTGATCTTTCATTGACCTTGAAATATAATACGTCATCTGTACTTTCCATGAAAATAAGAAGTCACACAAAGCGCATTACTCATCCATTGGCGTGATAATCGAGATGTTACTGGGGCAATTGCCACAGCCCTAGAAATATATAGAAACAAATTATGGGTAGTGCATTAAGTTTTACATACGTTTTTGATAATAAAAATTCATACAATGTAAAGCGTCGTTTATAAAACATCAAATCATACCGATAAATTCTTGAAAATCTCACCATACAATACTGTACACATTACAAAACAGACAACTGTTATTTATTTTATAATAACTATCTAATTAAATCTTAAAAATATATATATAGCAAATTAATAAAAACAGCAATATATAATATCCGTCTATAGATATACCGTCTATAAATTCACCACCTATTTGATCGTATTCGGTACCAAATGCAATACCGAATTCACATTCATTCCAGTTTGGTCAGCAGTGTATAGTGTAAACGTACCTTTAAATAATCATTATCTAGATTGCAATTTTTTTTCACAATATTGGAACCAACATAATGAGGATAAACGGCTAGTTCGAACAGCTCGACTAGTAAGCTAAAGAATAATATAAATATGCATAAAAAAAATAGTTATAGCCATCATTGAATTATTATTGTAGATTTTTAAAATGGCTAGTCTGCAGTTGTGTTATTATTTACCTTGGTCGATTATGTAAGAACGTCATTCTAAAATAAACAAGGTATCCCTTTCCCCAGGAATATTGGAGTTCGCAATGCAATACATGATTAATTATATTCTAGTAGGTAAATCAATGATTTTATACAAAAAAATATTTACTTTTAATGTTTACCTACATAATAGTATTGTTTTTAGAGTAATATTAAGAAGTTTAAAGTTTAGAAGCCAATAGATTAAAATTTAAACATTTACAAACATAAATGTACGTCTATATATAGGTCTACATAAAATATCTCAATTATAATTTATTGTAGCTCTCTATACTTCACATCATAATACATTTAAAATGTTAGCCTTTACAAGCTAAATAATATTTACTATTATAATTACATTTTATCAAATTTAAACATGTTTTACATTATTTAATAAATAAATAATTTTAATTTTCATAATACTTATAGACATTTTAATAAATACATATTTTCTTGGCGAACAACCAATATTTTAAATTTATTTAAAATATGAAAATTCTAAATAATATATCTAATAATAATTAATTTTAAGGGTTTCTTATCAGTGGAATTAATTCATTGGCACCGACATTAATATTTTAAGCATGCTAGCCATCATAGATAGATAATATATTAGGTGGGTGGGTGTATTCATATATACCTATATAATGTCATCAAAAAAATACACGCAAACAAAATATAAAAATATTAAATGCCCTAAAATCGCCTTAAACCCAAGAATGATGTAAAAAATTATTTCCGAAGTGAGTATATGTTATAGGCAAATTTTAAAGTTTTATAATTCGATGCCATTGACCAATTATGAAAAATCAAAAAGTTTCATAAAATGTATTAAAATATTAAATATTGATAAATACTACGCAATAACATATTTTGGAAATGTTAGATATAAACATTCATTATTATTATTATTATTATTATTATTATTATTATATACAACACAGACAATAATTTTTAATTGCGTTTATATATGTACGATAATTTATTTTAATAATAAATCAAATCATCATTAATATACCAGTGAAGCTGTGAAGGTTCTTATCAGTAATTTGGACCCTTTTGCAGTTTGTATACGATAATAAGTCACGTTGTGTTTAATTTGTATTATCTCATATCTGTATCAACTACACATGTCATGAATGTTTTTCATCATGGGCGGATACCCACAATATATTCATACATATTTGATAAACCTATCTAATGGTGTAAATTGAAAAAGTAAATAAAAATAAAAATGTTCGATTGGTTACAAATTCACACACACACATATATTATAACTGCATCAATTAAGTTGAGGTGAAAAGTCAAATTTTAAACGGTCGAAATTTAGGATCAATATCGTTGAACATATTAATGGTCATCATTATTAACGAAAAGCGTTTATAGTTTAGCCAAAATCGAAGGTTATATTCATCAGGAAGTTTAGGTTGGATTGTTTGCCTATGTGCATGGATAAGAAAGATTACACATTTTACAGTTATTTTACTCAAACTGCATTTTCAGTCAATAGAATTTTCCGGCGGGAAATAACAACTCGATATTTCTAAGGTCATATATTTTCACCATTTCCCCTTCAGAATCGATGACCTAGTTAACAAGTACCTACGTTAGTATTGGAGTAGCCGAGAACAGCCAACAGGCATGAAAAACCCTTGCCAGCCTTATCCCCCACCCGACCCAACAAACTAATAAAATTAGTAATAACTAAATAACGTATAGAAATTTTTTGAAGTATTTATATTTTGTTTTTATTACATTTTATTAAAAAATTGGGTGTTAAGAATATATATAATAATAAATTATAGGTATATAAATATGATTGTTAATTTTATTCACAATTTAATTAAATCCGCAGTTAAGTCCATAATAGCGTCATCTTCTATAAAAAATAAATAAATATCATTGTAAAACACTCAGAATCTAAAATATAATATTATAACTTATCCGTTTTGCTCAGCGAGTAAATGGTGTAATTTACTACAATCTACTAATATTATTAAGTATTATTATTATAAATTATAATGCGAATGAGAGGCCATGGTAATAGATTTGTTTTCTCCATCAATTGCATATGCTATAAACATGTAGCATAACGTGTGTATAAAAGCTATTATAGATACCTATTATAGATTTACACGAGACCAATAATCGACTAAACAGCCCTTATTAAAAAATATTATTTCAAAACCTTATTTTTATTCGGAATGCCAGAATCTATAATTCAATAAAAAAAAATATAGGTACCTATGTTTCACACATTTTCTAAAAATATGTATTTTGGCGAATTTTTATTTTGTTATTTTAGCATTAACATTTAGCTATATATTGATAGTTACACATAAAAAATGATATATATTTTATTAAATATAGCGTACTTACATACAATTGTCCCATAAATTTATATTTACCCCATAGTTTTGGGTTAAATTTTTATTAAATCAATATATTAGTTTGTATGCATTGGATATGATTACACACTTGGACCATTGTAAACGATTTATACCACAGCCCACAATTGTAAATTAAGGTGATTTTCATAACAATTTATCGATACAACTTCAAAATATTACCAATTAAATTAGTACACATCGCCGAAACATATGTTCGCCACTACAAAATACAACTAAAGCTACGACTTCCATTGATATTGTTTTCATTTACCCTTATTCACAATTACCCCACTTCACATTATATAAATATTATAATATTCAAATAAAAAAGCCGGTTCATAGAGAGTGGAAGTACTTCGCTCATTGGGTAGGATACCGGTGGTGGATATAGCAAACTTGAAAGCAATAATAAATCATTTCTTTCCATAAAAACAATTCTGAGTGGAGCTCAGTGCGTCATATAGTAGGTACCAACATAAATATTACAGTTAAAAATTTGAAAATGTCACCGCATTATATTATATTAACTAATTTAAATTTATTAACACCAAACAACAATTAAAAGTGGCATACAATTATAATTATATATTATTAATACAAATAAATTAAAATTTGATACAACAGATGAAATTAGACAATATTAAAAATTTACAATTACAACAAAAAATCAAACTTGCTGTAATTTCATTGATAAACAACATTTTACAAAAAAGATATGTTATTTTTTAGAAAATATTCTTCTTTTTAAAATTGGTATTAATTAACTCATATTTAACTCTAATTTTAACGTAGAAACCACATTTATTGTTTTGCGTAGTGTAATTTTTACTATATTCCCCATTAAATAGACATAGACAGCAAATGCGGGTACGACGTCCTAATATTGTCTATGTATGTGTTTTTACATTATTATATGAATAATTATAATTTATATTATTATAAATTTAATATCCAAATGCAAAATAAAATTTATATTTGACACGTAATATCATATCTATCATATATATCAAGAAAAGTTTTAAAACATATATACACAAGTTTAGAAGTATAAGAAGTATATTTATTGTGTATCTAATGTAATCTTTATACCTAATGAAACTTTATATTCACTTATACTATGATTATTTTTTTATAATTCATAAAGTATAGTATATACCTATAATATCCGAGAAAGAGTTAGAAATGTTCTGAATTCAAATGGGGAGATATAGAAATATTAATTATAACGAATAAACCACTTACGAATATATATATATTATATAATTACAATAGGTAGATAATTATTTGGTTGAAGATCAAATATGCGATAAATGATAGTACAGTTTTACAAATAAAATGTGTTTTTCGCCAACATATATATGTATTATGTATATCTATATATAATTAACATATTATAACGTTGCAACAACTTAAACCTATGCACAAAAATATAATGCTCTAGCAGTTTAGCCCATGAGTGGTGGCTAAACTTTTTTTGCGACGGCTATATAAAAAAAAAAAAAATCATGGCTGACCAAAGACCTGAGTGTAGCTACTAGCTAGAATACAAATTTTGGAATGAATTATTTTAAATTTTGTCTAATCTTTTTTTTTAATTCTAAACGAAATGAGGAATGTATTAGCTAACAGTGGCGTCAAGAGGAAGGGCAAAGGAAGTATTTGCCTCCGTCTAATTTTTAAAATTTACGGAACTGGTCGAATATTAATCGACAAATTAGTCTATAGTTATGTTAGTAAAATGGGAGGAATAATAACCATTTATATTTGTAAAAAGGACGGTCGAAAATTAAATTGTTTACAATAATACAAATATATACATTTATAAAAAACTAGTTGAGACATACACGTCGACCGTGCTAAATTTTATACGTTCCTATTTTATTCTGTGCATAGCCATATGAATGTATTACTATGATGTTATTTTATTTATTTTTTATGTATATATTATGCACTTTTTCGGGTAGAAGGAGTTATGTAAGTTTTTTGGTATAAAGATTTTTGATGAGAAATTCGTTCTAGTTAGTACTTTACAATTTTCTAAGTAGTTTACAAAAGCGCAACGAAAAACTTTAAAATTACATTTATAAGAGAAATATGACGAAAAATTGTTATAAATTAGAAAATAACGAAAATGTTATTAAATAAATATAAATATTATTTAATTTAAGAAAATAAATATAATAAATGATATTGTATTAATACAATATTTATAAGTTATAACTACCAATAAAAAATAAAAAAACTCAAAATTATTATAAACTGAAAAATTTTAATGTCAGAAACTTGAAATTTACGCATCCACTTAAGCGTCATATTTTTTATTAGCTATAGCATTGATTTTAGAACTATACATCTATAATATAATTCTAAAATTAATGGCCATAATAATAGTAATCGGAATTGAATTGGCTCCCAAATTCAGGTAGGTAGTCGATATTTTACTCTTAAAAAGTACCTTTGAATTGGCTTCCCACAATTTACTATTGATATTAAATTAGCCCCCTACTGATTTGTTTTCAAAAATATATTAGTTATAAAAAGGATATTAATTATTTTAATTTAAAGTTAGATAATATGTTATTTTCCGGGACAGCTCGCATCAGTTCATGCTTTACGTGTTTTTTCCGTTCATACAAAATAGGTCCCCGATTGGTTAAACCAACCGGTAACTTGTACACCATCATGGTTAACCATGTCTACCGATATATACACTTGGATACCACAAAGTTGAACAATTCTCAACTTTATCTATTTTTTTATTTATCTTTATCAACTAATATGGTTATCGTGTTGTCTTATCGTTCTCAAAAAGTCCAATATGATAAGAATTTCACACAAACTGTGCACGGTACACGGTGAGCGTGGAATACCGTCTTCAGGATATAGAATACCGTCTTAGTATATTTTCTTAATTTTAACACATGGTTACGATATCACGTTCATATATTTTACATAGCTGATAGATACAGGAATATTATATTTATAATTGATCGGAAGTTATATTATATCGAACAAAATACAACTATTCCGTAATGTAGCCAATATGTTGGAAAAAGTCTTGATGAAAATTGTTCGATAAATATACAAGTTATTGGAACGGTATATTTGACAAATATTCGTAGAGTATAATAATGGTGAATATTCGGCGAATACACGAGTTGGAGTATTTTAAGAACCCCTTGTTAAATAAAATTATTTTATGGTTTTGGGAGCCAATTCAATGGTCGCCATAGTAATAATCAGAAGGGGGTGGAAGCACTTCCCTCGTCGGATAGGATAATGGTGGTGGATGCATTGAAAAGCAATGATAAATAATTTCTTTCGACAAAACAATTCTGAACAAAACTCGGTATAGTATATTATTTAATTTATTAAAATTTTCCGTTAATTTTGGTGATTTTTCTTTACTTCTAAAAAATATTGAGAAAATTGAAAATTAACTTTATTTTAAATATCAATTAATATATTATATAGGAGTAGCTTCGATAATAGACAAAATGAGGGAGAATAGATTGATAGAAGTATGTATTAAGAAGGGAAGAGACTGAGGCAGGAAGATTAGTAATGGAAATATATGTTAATGGAAAGAGGAGAAGAGGAAGACCGAAAAAGAAGTGTGGAGATGTGGAGATGTGATGACGAATGATATGAGGAAGGTGAGGGTAAATGAAGAAGACGCGGGAGATAGAGTTAAGTGAAAGTGTAGGACCAAGGTGGCCGACCCCAAATAGTTGGGAGAGAAGGCGAAGGAAAAGAACTATTATAATAATATATAATATATTATTATCGATATTATAATATATTATTATTATAAAAACTATCTTATTAAAACAATGTTTGCCTGAAAAATCCTACTCGACTCTTTTACCCAAAAACTATAGATAGCAAACAAAACACATCAAAATTCTATAAAAAATGATTAACAAGATTTGATATTTAAAAATGTGTTAAAGGATCGACTTTCAATTTGAAGAAGACTTCACAATGAATTCAAATACCACACCCTTTCTTCTATTTTCCAATTCGACCATTGATTAATATGATATGAATCATATACTATGGGGATAAAACGAATAAAATGGTTCCTAATATCATGTTCTCCGGCTGTGAGTATAAAATCAATCAAACCGCTCAGAAAAAAAAACTGAAGTAGTGGAGGGGAGTGTCTATGGCCTCATTTCCACCACACCGATCTGATCGATTTAGTGATGCAATAAGGATTCTGAAAACTATATTTCCTATATAGTCAGTTAGTTATACAGAGAAAGTAAATGCAGGTGTAAAGTTCTCTTGAAAACTACTGGGTAAATCGAAAAATGACCTGTATAAAGTACTAATTGGAAGACTATCCCTACCCCCCAAATGAAGTCAGTCAGAACAATACAAGTTTTGAATGATTTTTTTTTGCTTATTTCACGGTCGTCAACTCAATTCAGACATTCCCCACAAATATTTCTTAGGCTCTTTTCTGAATGAAACGATTTGCTATTTGTCATCCTAGTCCTGCACATCCATTTAACTCAATCTTCTGCAATCTCATCACTTACACTCTCTTTTATATCCCTACCTCTTTTTCGGTCGTCTTATTTTCTTCAACATAAACATTAATTTTACTAATCTTACTGACTCTGATTCTACCCCCTCAAAACATACCGGAACAATCTCAATCTATTCTCTCTCATTTTATCTACCATTAAGACCACTCCTATACTACCTCTTATATACTCATTTCTTATTTTGTCTTTTCTAGTCACTCCACTGATCCACCTAAACATTATAATCTCTGCTGCATTCATACTGTGTTAAATATTCGTATCTACTGCACAAAATTCTGATCAACATTATAGCAGTCATCATAATATTATATATGCTTATATGGAAATATACAATATATATATATATTATATTTATATACTCGTAGTATAATATAAAATACCTATACTTAATTTTATTATACATTATTTCCAGATGAAAAATAATTAAACATCATGGTAAAATCACTAGATTCCTCGCTCTGCTCAAAATCTAAAATGAATGATCAAATTTATTAGTTTTCTAGTAGTTTTAGTATAAAATACAATGCATCTAACAACAGAGTGTCTATGTATACAAATAAGTCATAAATTAAGACTGATATACCTAAGCGACTTATTATTAATGCAAGTAGGAAATCAGTAATGTAATTATTTTTACTTTTGTTTATTTCGTATCAAAATATCTAATTATATAATTATATATTAAATATAAGTAAAATATATAGATATTGATCTTTATAAGAAACTAAAAACAACACTAATTTAATCACTAAATACAAATTACAATAGTTTAGTCAATCGACTGGTATGCTATATTCAGTTACAGTATTATCATTAACGCACACTAAACTGTTTAGTTAAATGACTAAACAAACAGTTAAAGACTAGTAAAATTGTTGTCAAAACATAAACTTGCTAAATCAGTAATATTTTAAATTCTAAGAGGAGCGAGGAAGATAGTGAATTTTTACAATAGGTGTTTTTTTTCCTTGTATAACTTTTCAACAAGAAGTCTTGTTCCAATCCTAAAATGTTTATCCATTTTCCAGTAGTAAATTGCATAAAATTGGTACTCTAAAAAGGTCATTTTTCGATTTTTACAATAGTTTTTAATGAGTGAAGAAAAACTACGAAAAAATGTCTTCATAATTCTAAAAATAATGACTATTAAATCTTAAAATGTATACCGAATCAGGGTGTCAAAACAGGTTTTGAACCCGGATTGAAAACCGTGTAAACTGAAAAATATTAAAATCGTGTTAAATTTGAAACCAGAATTTTTTTTTTAAAACTTGGATAATGTAAATTGTTAAATCAGTAAAAACGATAAGATACTGAAATAGAAATAAAATATTAAAGTATTAGTTCATGGGACGTATTTTTGAAATAATTAATTGTTTTTCTAATAAAGATACGAATCCATGAGCCAGTAATCGTGAACCGTAATCCGTATGCTATATTATGTAGATTCTTGTTATCTATTTATTATTTTATTTAATTTTTGTACAGAAAAATGAACCAAATTTTTATTTAATTCTATATTTTTCTACACATATTATGTATCCTTATTCTATATAATGTATTTACATACATACCAACATACATTAATTTTATATAGTAAATACGAAATTTTAATTTTTAAGTGAAAAAACCATCAAGTTCGTTAAATAGTGGTTCCACTGTAAATGTTGTAGCATAATTATATATTATTAGATATATAATATATTTTATATAATAATTAAAAATATTCAGTATTATAAAAGATTAACAATGTAAATATACCTATAATAATGTTTACGTAAAATAAATTATTAATTGAAAATAAGAATTTTGTCACATTTTGTTAATCTAAAAAAATTGTAGTTAAAATTTAATGGGTTAGTGCGTCCAATTGACAATCTATGAAACAGATATATTCTGATATCAATTTTTGATGAACTATATTTATTGGAATCACCAAAAAAGCAAAATCATTTTGAACCTGAAATTTAAAAAATAATCATAAAACTGTTTTTAAACTCGAAATCCGTTTTATCGATGTTTTAAGAACATTGTCCATTCAGTTGAGACCGTTTAATAGTGTATAAGTGATGTATAAAAATATGCTCCACGATTATAGATACTATGGTTGAACGACGAGGATTCAAAAAGCAGCGTCAAAACTTCTTATCAATTTTATAAAAACCTGCGTACTTATAGCACTCCTTTTGGATTATCTGATACAATTATATAAATATTTAGTATAAAATCTTACAAGAAGGCCAGAGCGTTATAAGTACGCAGGTTTTCAACTGATTTGATAAGAACTTTTGACGCCATTTTTCGCTACAGCTGCAAATCATAGGCCGTCGCGCAACCTATATAATATTTATAGCCGTGCCTAGCGCCCACTGTATGTAGGTATACGTACAGTTCAATTCTCGAGCCTTCCCTCTACATCCGTTCAGTTTATTATCTTGACTATGAAAAACGTCTGAAAAGTGAACTGAGAAGAAGGACGCAGCAAAAATGAAATAAGAATTAAGAACATGGGACGCGGTGATATTTTATATAATTATATTATTATATATTCTATTTGTTATTATATTATTACTTACCCACGTTATTTATTATTAAAAGGACGCTATACCCACATTTGTGTCTCTGTCTATTATTAACAGATAATATAACAAAATCACACTACACAGAATTGAATTTTTGGCGTTTAGATTAAATTTAGAGTATAAACACCTAGAGCTATTATAAATTAAATAATATTATAAATACAAAATTCAAAGAGAAGAATAATTTTGAATGAAACTCGTTGGACTTTTTGTAAAATATCGTATGAAAAAGAGTTAAAGCTATTTAAAAATATCGAAAACTACAAATGCAGTAAATTTTTTTTCAAACAATATTTTACAAAAAGCCCAACGAGGTTCACTGGATATTATTTTTCTCATTAAATTTGATCATTTCAATTCTGCGTTGTATAATTTTGCTATATTGCCAATTAGATAGACGGAGACAGAAAATAAGGGCACATATTATAGCGTCCTCTTAATTACTATATAGCTTGATGGGCAACACCTATCGGATGCAACTCCTTTTAAGTGAAACTTCTTGTAAGTTCAACACACTTTGAGTGTGAAACCTTGAATTTGTAACTCCGTTAGAGTGTAACACCTTGCAAGTGTAATTTTTTTTTAGTACAACACCTCATTAGTATAGAATTGTTCAATTTTACTATTATACTTTTATTACTTTTGAGTGAGATTCGTATATACCTATCGGTTCATATATTTTATCGGAAATAATATTGTTAATTAATTAATTTTAAAAATAATGAATAAAGTAAGAAATTCGAAAATTGATCGAACTTATACTATTCTCAGATTTTATAAGAACTTGAACCTCGCCTAAGTATAACTAGTGTAAGGAGTTTCATACAACATCATAACTACACATCAATATAAATTCAATCAAAATTAAAAAATATAGGTATCAAGAAAGTCAGAAAATTTGAAATATATTTATCGTTAAATATAATATGGGTATAAAATAAAAAATGTATAATAAAATATAGTATCTAGGTACCTAAAATAAAATGTTACTCGTTTTCAAATTTTTATATAACAATTGTCAGGTCGATATGTTCGAAAGTCCGATTAAATATCGTTATACCTATGATAAAAGTTCACTCGAATATATCAATATAAATTTAATTAAAATTATGAAAAATACTACGGAAGTCCGATGATTTTAAATTTATTACTATGAAATATAAAAATTATAGTATAGATCACATACTACTAATACTCTGTAAATCAATGAGTAAGACCTATAAATACAAATACTCGTCACAGGGTATTACCTATATAACGCACAATAATCGGATCTATAACTGGTAAGTACAAATTTACCTAATTCAAACGAACGAAAAAAAAATTATAATAAATATTAAATAATAAAAGTTATTACAATAAAATGTATTACGACTTCGTCCACGCACATATCGGATAAAAAAAGTAAAAATCGAATATCGATTTGAATTGGTACAACGTATAGAAATTTAATATTTATAAAATCCCCCTCCACCAAATAAACAGTTTACATTTATTTTTTTTGCTCGTCAACTTTTGTGATAACTATATAATAATTTAATTATAAATTATAAATAAAATTTTGTTAATAATTCGTTTATGAGCAAAAAAAAAAAGATCAATTTTTTTATAAAGCCGCCTCTAAACTACATATTATAATGTAGTTGAAACGCCAACCTTTGAAGTGCCGTCCCTGAACAATTTTCCGATAGAACTGATCCCTAAATACCTGGAAGATGATAATAATAGCATTAAAATAATAATAATAAATTTGACTGAGCGGAAAGGACTGATGCAATGTGAGATCAACTAATTTTACTGATCCGTTACAGAATGCGAACGAACTTTTCTGGAATGAACTGAACGATGTGCTCGCTCCTTTACTCGATTGCAAATTTGATGGAACATTCATTGGCCAAAACCTGTTTTTATCATCACATCCGAGTCGATGTCCACCAAGAAAATACTGATTTTTGAATTGATGCGTTCACCGGAAAATCACATTCTTTGATATTTGATGTGATACTGGTTATTTAAAATTTGAATAATAGGTACTCATGAGTTTAGTTAATATATTATATTATTATATACATTTATAATCATGACTGAACCTGGTATGATGGACACATTATTTGATGCATCCGTTGGGATTTTTATATTGTTTAAAATTTGAATAATAATAATGAATTTTTTAAACATGATTGAAATAGTATTATCTTATATTCTTATTTTCTACAGTATTATATTCGTGATTGAAGATTATATATGGGCATATTACAATTTAAATTTTATTGTTTTTATATTTTACATCAAATAAAATGAAAATTTTTTTCGATTAATTTAAAAGCTCAAGGATAAAAACAATAGAATTTCAACCGTGATGTGCTCATTTGTCCATGTCAGGTTCGATCACAAATTACGATTATATAAGATAATATTATTTCAATCGTGGTTAAATAAATGCATTATTATTCAAATTTTAAACATTCAATAATGATAAGAAAAACCAAAGAACCCATATCAAATAAAAGCCACCCCAAGTCCAATCAAGAAAATTATTTTCTGGTGGATTTTTTAGATAGAAATTAACATGGATACTATAACTAAAATACCATATTTTGGCTAATCGATGAATAGTTGAAAAATTAGTGAAAAACACGAGAGATAAGTCTAGATTATTTACATGGAAAAAATAATAAAACGAAACGCGTTTATTTACACAATTATAAAGGTAGCTTGTGTAATAAGCTCTGTGAATAATATCTGATGTAATAATTATTCAAGAGTACATAGCTTACGAAACAAAATAAGACTTCACCACTTATCCTACTACTAAAAAAAATTGAAAAATGACCTCTTCAAAGTACCAACTAGAATCGATTTGCTGTCAAAAATAGTTTTTACTCTAAAACTCCTACTCTACTCTTTTTACCAGAAAAAATGTATAGACCCAAAAAAACACATATCATCTTAAAAATAATAGGTACATTCCTTGCTTCGCTCAAAATCTAAAATACATAATCTATAAAAATTTTAAGTATGTACAACTATTATTTTCGAAATTGCAAGGAAATAACCATTTTAAGCCATCTTGTTCCTTTGCAAGTTTTCTTAAGAGGATGTCAGCAAGGCACATTTTAAGGGGTTCTATATAGGCAATTTTTGGACTATTTAAATGAAAATCTAACAATTGAAGAATTTTTATATGCATTTTTTAAATTATTAATAATTGGTCTCATTACTATCATTTTTTATTTGTTGTTTTTTTTATGAATTAACATAATTTTATTGAAAATGTTACTTTTGCATTTCTGATTTATAACAACTTAAAAATATCTTAGACACATGAAACAAAAAAAAATGGTACAAAACAAAATTATCTAGTGCTCTACAGAGCCGTTTTTCGATATGTGTATTTAATCATGTTTTATGAATATTGTTAAAAACTCAACACTTGATTTTAGATTCTGATCGTAGCGAGGAAGCTTAGGTTTTACAATGATGTTTATTTATTTTTTTTTTTTCTGTAAACACTTTTTCTACCAGAAGGAGTGCTCCGATCTTTACACTCATACCCGGTTTCCGGTAGCAAATTGCATCTAGTTGGTACTTTTAAGAGGTCATTTTTCGATTTTCATA
>JAIPRL010010264.1:0-15902 GCA_025469235.1 Pemphigus obesinymphae
TTTGATAGTTTTTGCTTACGCATTAAAAAACTATTATGAAAATCGAAAAATGACCTCTCAAAAGTACCAACTAGATGCAATTTGCTACCGGAAACCGGGTATGAGTGTAAAGATCGGAGCACTCCTTCTAATAGAATTTTTGATTACAGACATAAAAAAAAAACACATCATTGTAAAACCAATACATTCCTCGCTTCGCTCAGAATCTAAAATATATAAATAAATAAAAATAATTTAATAATAATCCTATAGTAAAAACTTCAAGACATCTTTAATATATTTTTTTTTTCTGGTATTCGAGAATATTACAAAGTTTTTATTACACGGTATGTTTGTTTTGTTTACATTTTATAAGTTCAACAAGCGTGAAAACGTTAATCCGTGAATGTAGGTACATAATATTATATCGGACGATATTATCATAAAGATTGCATGCAGCTAGTGAAACACACTTATACCTATAATATAATATTATAAGGAGTACCTACGACTACTTCTTAAATTAAATCCTTCAAAATTTTAATTTTACGAATACTGATTTTTTGCATGTTTATATAATTATTGAACGCATAAATATGTATGTATAGTGTATACTATAAATTATAATCTATAAAAACCAATAAGGAATATAAACAAACGGATATTGTATAATAATATATATATGTATTATTTAGGTACTGTATATACTGTACAAAATAATATGGTTATTATAAAAATCTTTCTAAATAAAAGTTTGAAATCATAATATCTACACTAGAGCCCCGCACGGGCCGGGCCTATATTTTCCGGGCTAGGAATCAAGTATCAGATATTGGACCGGACTGGGAAATTTATATTTTATATCAAAAGCGTCTCTAAAATATTTTCAAAACACGAAATCATGTTATGATAAATTTAGACACACGTGCCGTTGGAACCATAGACCTATTAACTAAATAGACTGCGCTTTGGATCAGAAATACTCAGACAACATGTGATAAGCCAAAACGAGTATTGTGGAAGAAAGAATTATTCGACTTCGTTTATTGCATGGTTTTTGTAGTACACACCATGATAATACCACAGGGCATAGATGATAAAAACTACCATTCGTATTAAAAACTGTCACATTATCAAATACTCATTTACAGTATTAATGGCTGTTATTATATTCATAGACCTATTATCTATATTCTATGACTAGGTCTATGACTGTATTACTAAAATTGTCCAACCATATCTATAATCAAGATCCCGAAAATAATCATCTAATTCAAATAATACAATTAATCTTCAAAACTTACTTTACTATCCGTATACATAATTTTAATAAATCAAATAGTCAACCAAAAGACAAAATAAGATCACATCTAACTAAGCTTGTTTACTTCCATCATCAATAAACTAGGTATTCCAGTTTCATCTATAAAATTTGTATAGCATTTTTATCAATATATATTAAAATTTCAGGCAAAATAAAATATTTTTCATGAATTATCATGTTGCTTTTATTTATTTTATCATGGAATAAACAGTACTACAAAATTTTTTCTTTCATAATACTCATTTTTGCTTATCACATGTTGTCTGAGTGTTCCAAAAAGCTGGGGGTGAGGAAGGCGCAGTTCATTTAGTTAATAGATCTATGGTTGGAACCCCAAATTTATTATCAATAATAATGAGTATCAACATTACCAAGTAGGTACTTACATATTTTGTTACACCCCCGTGAACATACGTATTTTTTTTTTACGCTAATTTTTCAAGTAAAAGTTATAACTCAGTTATTTAGAGTAAATATTAATTAGTTTTTTCTATTTTATTGGACAATATTTTGTGCACAGCACAAAGTAGCAATTTCCACTGTACCTAGAATTACTTTTCTCACTGTGCAGTGTAAATAAAAAAAAAAAAAAACAAAAATTTGAGTGATCTTATTTTATTAACTAATTGTGCGTTTTACAACTATTCTAAATAACAAAATAATACATACGTATACAGTAGGTATACAAGTACATATTTGTTTTATCAACCGAGTGGTTCAAATATTTTAATAAAATGTGCCGGGTTAAATATTTAAATTAAATTAAATAGGCCGGATCAGATCAAATATTTCACTTACTCGGATTGGGCAAGGTGGGCTTAATTTTTATAATTTAATTTTGAGTGGGCCTGAATTTGAAAAATTAGGTCCGTGCGCTCTATTCTACACTATATAGCACTATACAGTTCACATCCTTTTCCTAAAATATGTATCTATAAAATATATAAACGGAAAAATAGCGGATGAAACGGTACATTATTATGTTCATTATTATTTTTAAGTTACTATTATAATTTTTTTTTATAGAATCAATATTATTTTACAATTACGATATATATACCGTAAATTTTCTCGGTTTTTTTTTTATTCATCTTATATTTTACAGGAAATGAATACCGCATTATAAACTAAAATCAATTAAAAAAAAAAAGTAATTATTTGTTATAACAAAACTGTAGTGTGGTACTTAAAAGTAAATTGGTATTATGATTATTGATCAGGAAACAAACTATATAGCTCACTGTAACCATTAATAAATTTTTTACATTTAAAAACCTATTAGGGAAAAATATAGTAAGTATATGAACAGAATACAGAGCTGGGTTTTTGACACTCATCTGAAAGCAATGCATAATCATGTCTTTAAAATGTATTGAATTTGATATAACTTTAAATAGTAAGTCTTATAAAATTACGAAATTTGTAACTTTTTAATTAAATTAAAAAATTACCAAAACGTGTTGATTTACGGCGCGAAAATAGTTCATGTGTTATTGTAGACTACCTACTCACTATATATTATTTGTACCATAATCACAGTTACTAATAAAATTATACTTACTCATCGAAAAAATATATACAGATAGAAAGTTAGTAAAAAAATAAAACTCATATATAAACCCTTAGCTATACGACATAATACATACCTAACAAAAATGTATATAATACTAAATCAAATTACAATGACTATACCTAAATAGGTGAGCAAGACCTTATCCACTTTTATCAAATGTTCTTGACAACGATAAAAATGTTTAGAACTGTTATTGTACTTATTGTAAAATATATTATATATATATTTACTTTTGGTTAATGCTGACCTTCTCTTTACGCAAATAAATAGAGAAATAATGCTCACGATTGGTTTCGCAAACACGATAAATACAAAAATGAAACAAATGTGCCATGGTCACTATTATATAGTATCAATCCAAGAAAAACAATACACAGTGAAAGCACATGAAGACGAATCGAGGGGAAAAATATTTTCAACGATTCTAATTTATATTACGCTATAAGTTTGCTATATTGGGTGATATAGCAAATAGATTATATAGTGTGGGTTCTGATTTTGTGGTCGATCGTGATATTTTTTATCATCATCATCCACGACCACTTGGGGTAACCTACTATTATAGTATTAAAGGGGTTATTATTATTATAGGTATACGATGCTTTTTATGGGTTAATTGCACGCAATATGTTGTAAATTGAGATTAAAGTCACGTAAAATTCTAACGATTTGCAGATTGAAGGAAGAATTAGGATCTATATTAATTTTGAAACCCTACATAATGTTCTCTCTCTTCATTTATTTAAGGTGTTATATTTTGAACATTATTAAATTGAAATCTATAAATTACACATTCAAACAATTTTATTATCATATATTATCACAGTTGATCAATATTATGTATTTTTCCATCGTTATTGTTCTTATATATCTTTCGTTTCAATATTTAAATTGTAATAATAATAACCACATTATTTTTATAGTGTAATGTAAAATTGAATTTACTTGATTTTATATTTATAAAGTAAAAAAAAAAGAAATACAGAACAGATATTATTATATCAAATAATGAACTTCTCTCATATCTCAAAATTTTTTTACATAACATTTTTACGTAATCGAATATTTTTAGGCAAAAATTCATAATTCCCTATATTACGGGCACAACTCAATAACCAATTAAATACAATTGACACCCAACGAGCGAAGTGCACCTTTTTTAAAATTATATTAGTTATTAATTTTACTAAATTGATTCCGAAAATTTAGAAAAATTAAAATTGTGTTGCAATGGCTTGTATGAAAATAATTAACGTAAAAAATATCCTAAGATGCATAAAAAAAAAAACGTAATTAAAATGAACTACCCACAGATTAATTTTATTGAGTATTTCCAATTGGGGGAAACGCTGCAGTGCAGTAGTCTATATACATATATATTATACAAATGTATACATAATTCGTGTCATAAATAAAATTGATCGTGAAAGATATTAGATATTTAGGTACCTATGTTTATTGTATATAAATTATAGATATATACTTAATATGTTATTTAATATATTGATAGCATGTGTATTATTAATATTAATAACTACAATATTCAATACTCACAGTATTAAAATATTTTCAGGAAAATGATATTATTTTCAAAATTTATAAATATTTTGATCATTGCTAAAGAGTAGCGAAAAATATTCAACACAAAAAAAACAGTTGAGGAGGATGACCCCGAATGAGGAGGAGGTATATGGAGGTCATGGTGTATAACTGTTGGATTGTCCCCTCACAGCGGGAGATGATAGCATATTACTAACTTCAGAACAGGGGATTGAACTGCTACCCTCGTGCTCGAATCGCACGCATTATCTGTAGAAACACATCATGTTCATATACCTTATGTTTTATACAAGCACTTAGTAGTAGATATTTCAAATATCTACACCACAGTTATTTTTTTTTTCTAATTTTCATTTTTTTCATTATTATTCAACAAAAACTTAGTTATTTCTTACTCTTTACACAAGTATTAATATTAATATATGACGTAATTAAAATATAACGTCGTAATATATATATATATAGGTACCTATTTTCTGATTTTGATAATTTGATAATGAAATCTGATAATATTATTCCGATATGTCTTATATATTAGGTACAACTTTTTTTATACTACACAAACAAATAAAATATTTTTGACCTACCCCTCTCCCTCCTATAGGCGTACATGATAAACATTTCTTTTTTGTGACTTGTGAGGGAAAGCTAAATGACTTTTTTGCTATTTTTTTGATCATGTTAACTTTTTTTAGTGCGATTTATTAATATTATGTCTAATTTCGATTGGTATGCCTTTTTTATACGAAAATTCTGAGGAGGTTAATAATCCCATTAGAAGGGCTTATCCTGCCTAAGTACGCCTATGCTCCCCCCAAAAAATTATTATTATTATGTTTTTGCTTTTAAAATTTGTCTACCCATCTGGGTTATCCAAGCTTCGCTTGATTTCTAAATCAACGAACATTTTATTGGACGTATATTAACAACCATATTATTAAATTAATCTATTTTTTTATTGAAATCGCAGTTATATTTGGTTCAGTTTACCTATATGAAAAATATACCAAAACTATTTAATTCGTAACTTTTATACATTCATAATCCATTTAACAATATGCGAAATACGAATTTTGATTAAATTAAATAATATAGAAAAAAGGGTAAATTTAAAAAGTATATTATTATTAAAAAATAAACTGTCGTCCGTTACATAAGAATTAATACATTTTATATTCTAATTATATTCATAGATTCAAAATTCATTTCGAATCGGTGTGTTACTGATACGAATTCTGACGTTACTGTATAAATTATCAAAGAAAATAAATTTTATTATTAGTATACGAAATTGAACAGACTGTGGCAGACACGATAATTTCGGTTTGCGGACTTTTAGCTCTTTAGGAAATGGGTTGCTAAACGTGATGAGATTGGAGCATCAAATATGATAATGCAAGAGTTAAAAAATGAAGACCAAATGGGCTATAAAAACTTTTTATGAATGAATGACGGGCATTTCAAGTACCTTTTAAGTAAAAGGGAAAAACATTGAAAAAAAACCTACATATTTACGTGAGGCAATACCGTACAGAAATCGGTACTAACACATTTTGGATAACATTTCGAACGATAATTTTGATACATGTCCATTGTCCATACTGACTCGGTTCTGATGAACGACTTGTTAAATAAAATTTGACAAGTGAAAATCAGGCTTAAAGCTATCCACCCAGAAAAAAATTATTTACCAATACATTTGTAAAAATTATTTACTGTATAGTATAAATATTTTTAATATAAATAAAATAAATATTTTACATTTTATAATTTCAAAATATATTTGATGTAATATAATAGATATAATAAAGTTTATAATGATCAATTTTCATTAATTTTATAGGTAGAGGGTTACTTCCTAAATTATATCAATTTCTATTATAATAATTTGATTTATGTTATTATACTCATTTCAATCTACTTAAATTGTATATACGTTTAGTTTTTTACAAGTATATAGACAGTATAGTAATATTTTAAAGTATTGAGTATTCAAGTATTTAAGTTATGAAAAGGGAAGTATGGAATCCATATAGCCTCTTATGAGATTTTATAGTACTCCTCCACAGGATTTGATTACACTATGACTTATTGTTAATAAGATTAATAATAATATGATTATATTACTATGAAACCTTTTAATGACTTGAATACGCTAACACATGTAAACATTAAAGACCAACATTTTTAAAATATTAACATTTAAATTATATAAATAAAAAAAATTTCATGTTGTTTGTATACTCATGACTATCAATTTTACCAAAATATTCATAATGACCTTGAATGCATATAGAAAAGATAATCTGACATATTTTTTTTAAACATACCTCCAATTTTTTTTTTTTGTTTTTTTTTTTTAGTATTGATTTAAATGATAAGGATACCAAAAATATCTCAAATGTACTTTTACATTTATTTTCAATTTTCATTCTACTATGGTAAAAAATTAAAAAAAAATATAATTACATTAATAATGTATCTCAATTGTTCTTATGTCATTGCAGCAGACCATCAATTTACTTATTAATATAATTAATTATATATAATTATATAAATATATTAATAGAATCATACATTGTTAAACCTAAATAATTTGAAACGGAAATAGAAAATTAATGATTTCCGTATAAACTTTTAAAATTTTTTGCTATATGAATTATATCCTTATATGCTTTATATATGAATATAATGTATAACATTAAACATAATTAAATATTAATTATTGTAAGTACCATTATGTACCTAACAAACGTATGAGTATTATTATAGTTAGTATATAAAGAAATTAAACGTCATTAATAATTGATTAATTTGAAAATAATACCCAATTACTATAAATTCATCACAAATATTATGTAAGTATATTCGTACTTAGTAGAGATCTTATATATTCAAGAATGAAGTAAAACCTTTCGATGACGAATTCAAAATTCTACATGACAACGTATTTTTGGCATAAACATTTGGTATAAGTATATTATAACCGAAAATCTTTTGTTCCGTTAATAACTTAAAAATATTTCCCACAATATATTGTTAGTATCAATGACATCCCAATAATACTAAATTCCATCTTCTTGTTAACAATGAAAAAAAACTGTATCAATTATTTGAATGAATTAAATTTATCGAATAGTATCTCGCCTATCGCCCAACATTATGGCAGTATACGAGTAGGTATGTTCATACATCATGAATGGATATTATTTTGTTCACACAATCGGTTTATTGAACGAAATGTACAAAATTTCTTATAATATAGCAACTCTATGGAAATATGCAAGTCTTTCGACATTGCAGGTAGGTATTCATGAAATCATGAATAAAAATGCCTAGAATGGGTTGTATTTTACGATATATTATATATATTATAGGTATTTTTCACATAAACTTTATACATCTAAAAGGCTACACTTAATACACTTAATATCTTAAGGGGCCGCAACACCTGTCAATTTTAAGAGATTCTGTATAGGCAATTTTTAAGAAATATTTAAGTACATTTTAAAATTAATCTAATAATAGCCCTGTACCCGTATCACTTTTTATTGTTGTGTGATCACGAAATTTCCGCCTAAAAGATCAATAAGCGTGACGAAATTTTAGAAATTCGGGAAGTCGTATTTACAATATGTAAACAGATTTGAATGTTTCGGCCTGTCTTCTAGGGATCGATTGAATCATTTTTCTTTATTATTACAGATTAAAATGTAATCAATGTTTAAAAATTGTGATTTTCAATGATAAATAACACCTGAAAGATAAATAAAAATAAATGCCTCGATCGATCCCAAGAAGACAAATTGATAAATTCAACACAGTTTTTAGAATTGAAATCCGACTTTTCGAAGTCCCACAGTTTTGTCACGCTTTTAGGTCGATTTTCTGTTGGTTTTGCGGCCCCTTAAGGTGCATATTGTTATCATTCAAATTTCAAAATTTGCAATATGTCAATATATTAATCATAATTATATGATGTTTAAATAAAATACTAATGAATTTTATAAAAATAAACGCTAGCAAATAATTTTTCGTCAATCGATAAATTATAAAGAATGAATAAGAGTATACTAAAAAATATATTCAACTTTATTATAAACAGGTCACAGACTTTTCCTCTTCTGTTTTTGACTCTATATGCAGGTCATTTGTTTTAAAAATTGCATACATAAGCTGTATCAAACACTAATGCCTATGATTAATAGTGTTGACTGTTCAGTGCTCATATATAATAATATTCATATTTATATATTTGTTAATTATTTAAACTGGCATCATATTATTTTGTCAGAACGAAACCACAACTCGTATATATAAGACTGCACTATACATCGTTGATCGAATACAATAATGGATCGTCGTGATATCGTATATCATGCTATAGTTTACAATATCTATACCGTTAATTAGATATCCGAATGTCACGATATAGTCATCAGTAAACACTAAATAGCAACTGTATGTGCTCATGACGATCACATTGAGGAATAATTATCACGTCAAAAATGTACCTACACAAAAGAATACTTAAAAATAAAAACATTTTATTTTTGTCGTGTGCACATAAAATATATCCGTTATAATTATATAGGTACACAATTGTTGTGTATTTATATTATACACGTGAAGTGACGATCATTAATTACAATAAACGTATAGATATACAATACAATAATTATTGAATATTATTTTATTATTATATTATTATTCCTGAAATTATCGTATGGTATCTTATGATAAATCGTATGTACCTGTACACGCTCTCGTCGTAATAAAGAAGAATCCGGAGTGGCTGATTCACACTTCTTTTTCTCATTATGTGCGGTGATTCAATGTGTACTCCATGTATCACCTGTAATAATAATAAAAACAACTGGTAAAAAAATTTTTACACGCGAAAGTATCTATCATTTATCACGACTGAGAAGCTATCTGTGTGACTAATAATTACACCATACATTCCGTTTTAATAATTAAATATGATACTATTATCTCCAATAATTATCACTAGAATCCGGATTTTTATGCATTCTCGTATTTTTTTTTTTTTTTTAAAGTATGCAGCTCGATGGAGGTAAGAAAAGTCGACGATTTGTTTAGAAGAGAATGAACAATAAATCTAACACAATAAACAAATTTAAAAAAAAATGTAGGTAATGGTTTCCTTTAAAAATGTTTCATTTTAAATATACAGTATATAGTACTCGGAAATAATTCGAGTGGTAGCCAATAAGTATTTCTGATATATAATAATTATTGAGTACCTATATAGGTAAATTGGATTAAATAATAGGTAATTTATTTTTTAATGCAATGTATTATGCAGACAAATGCAATACATTTTTTAAAACCATGTTATATATTATGAATATAATGTATAGGAAATTTAATACATAAATATGCTACACATAATTCGGAAATAAATTTAGGGACATCATTACACAATATAATAAAAAGAAAAAATAACGTTGTGCAACATTTATTTGGTATATACCTATGCAAAAAAATATTTAAAAAAAAAATGTAATCGTACATGTTTCTACCTCATCTTTTACCCTATATTATTTAAATTAAATTGCAGTCAACGTATAGATCGATCATTGCAATCTGCATGATAAAAAAAGTTCTTGGTATTTTTTAGGAACTCAAATTTTCGATACTTTTATAGTACATTAACTAGTACTTGTACATAATATTTGTATATTTCAAAAAATTATATTTTATGTTATACAACCTATAGCAGTACTATACAAAATAAAAACAACAAACATTTAAAATTATTATACGATTCGATGTTCAAACATATATTATGTCTGAATAATTGTATTAAATTGTAATAATATAGTTAATAATTAATATAAGACTTCTCTCCCTCTATTATACTCTTTACCCCCTCCATTATTTTTTCTTATATTTCTAAATACACCATTGATTACATTTCTGTGAATGATACCTACAGCTGTATTACATTATAATACAATAAAATATACTTTACATTTATATATATTAAAATATAAAATATATATTATAATATAATTATATAATTATAAAATAACAATAAAATAAATATATAAATAATAAACAAATACGATACATATATAAAAATAATTATTTAAAATTTAAATAAATTGTAAGAACTATTTATATTATATTAGTTACCTAAATAAAACAAATATTAGCATCTAATATCTATTTCTATCTATATCTAATCAATGATATTAGTAACGGTTTGGTAATCCATGACACTGCAGTATAAGTATTAGTATAAATAATATTGTCATTGCTTAATCCTATTGATTATAATATAGTTTAGAAATTAAAAACAAAATATATGTAATAATATATTTAAAAAATAAACATTTTTTCTTTACAATTTCGTATAAATTATCTACTTGTATTTTTCGTAATACTGTGATGGATAATATGTGAAATTCAAACTCAACTACATAATCTTATTTATGCATTGCACTTGTCCCCCCCTCTTAATGATGATAGATTTGAAGGTTACTTTCATATTAAACCCATAACATAATATTTATACTAATTTTATACTATTAATAATGCCAATAATCCAAATTATAACCGCAAATCATAAAAAAATCACTTTCTACGATTACCTTTACAATGAACAACACTAAAAAAAACCTTTAATACATTTGTTACAGGAGGCATCATAATAATGTAATATACCTACTCAATCTAATATACAATATTTTTCATGTGTAAATAATATAAATTAAAAACAAAATTTTCAATCAAATAACGGATATTTCATTTCTAATATTCTTAATAGGACGTCAAGTGTCGCGTCGTAAGCAAAGTTTTCAAAGGGTTCTGTATAGGCAATTTTAAGGATATATAAAAAAAAAAATCCAATAGTTTAAGAATATTTAAATATATTTTTAAGGTAACGTAAGGGGCCACAAAACCAACGAAAAATCGACCTAAAAGCATGACAAAACTGTGGGACTTTAAAAAGTCTGATTTAAATTCTAAAAATTGTTTTGAATTCATTAGCTTGTTTTCTAGGGATCGATCGAGGCGTTTATTATTATTAATTTTTAAACATTTATTACATTTTAATCTGTAATAATACAGAAAAATATCTCGATCGATTCCTAGTAGACAGGCCGACACATTCAAATCTGTTTACAGATTGTAAATCCGACTTTCCAAAGTTTTACAATTTTGTCATGCTTATTGGTCTTTTAGAAGGAAATTTCGTGATTACACAAAATAAAAAGCGATACGGGTACGGTGCTATTACTTAAATATATCTAAATTCTTGAATTTTTATCTTTCATAATATTTCTTAGAAATTGCCTATACAGAACTCCTTAAAAATGGCAAGTGTTGCGGCCCCTTACAAATAGTCTTGTGTCAATATCATTTCTATCATCGTATAATCACATTAAAAAAAAACAATAATAATATATTTATTTATACATTTATACACGTTTTCTGAGTTATTAAAAATCTATTTTTTTTTTTTTTATATTTTTAAATAACTATAAATCCTAAGAAAATGAACAAAAAAAAAAAGCTACATAAGGCACTATATAATGTTATTAGCAATAATTTTTTTTTAATTTCATGTTTGTAAGTTGATCAAAAATGCAAGTTTTATTGAAAATGTGTAGGTACCACGTCCTCTTTAGTATACTCGTATATTGGTAAATTAATAATGTTGATGAAAATATAATACTCATATAAGTTATCAAATATTATAAATTTGCTTATGATGAAACCAATAAATAAAAAATAATTTAATATTTAAATGGTTGGTGTAAAAGTTCAAGAATTAACAAAAGTGTAATATTTAATATTTTTGAGAACTTATTTTATGAGTTTAACTAAATAAGTTATTTTAAGTTTAAGTATAATAAGTTTAAGTAAATAAGTTTATCTTTTATCATATATTTTTGATGTTTCAAACAAAATATAAATTTGGTTAACATTTATTTTAAAATTATCGATAAATTTCGATAAATTAAAGAAAACAACTTTTGTATGTTATTTGGATTTTTCTATTGATATTGAAATAAATTGATATAAACGCCGATAATATTGAATTTAAGAACTCAAATTTCTAAAATACATTTTTATAGATAGAATTTTTAAATAATAATAAATGAAAATAGAGTGAATAAAAAGTAATAATAATGCCCTAAAAATGATTAAAATTTATTTTAGTCATTTTTATAAAATTTATCTATTCTGAGCGGTGAAAAATATTTTTTCATTTTACGATTATGTTTAATTGTTTTATATTTTTCTGTAAGCAATTGATCGACTAGAAGATTCAATCTAATTTTTTCATGCGTACCCAGTTTTTGGCATACAATTTTATCAGAAGAGGTATTCTGAAGAGTTAATTTATCTTACGTTACAAATTATATTTTTTATGTGATGTAACTGTAATGAAATAAGACAAATAATAACATAAACTAAGAAATAACTAGCAATTTTACCAAAAATCCGTTACTGTTAAAATTGATTAAGTGTTTTTAATTTCATATAACAATAAATTTGACTGTAAAAGTAAAATGGTCTGTCCAATGGAATTTTTATCTATAACCTATTTATTGGAAAATTTAATTACATTTTTAAATAAGATATTTTAACATATCTCTAACCGTTCATCAAATATATTTAAATAACCATAAATAATCAATTTGGTCTAATAAATTAAATATGTTGTACTTTATTATTTTTCTTAGAAAATAATAGACCTACAAGAAATTTTAGAAATACATTTATTATAATTTGAGAACATTACATTCTATAATTAGTTTTTTACATTTTTGTACTAAGTGCTAGAGTTTTTTTTTACCTTTTTGGGGTACGTGAAAGGGGTAAGAAATCTTGACCCAATTTAACCTAAATTACTTTCTTGTGGAAATTAACTAAATGAGGGGATGCAATATCAAGTTTTAATATTTTTTTTCTTCAAAACTATAATACTAAGAACCACCTTAGTTTATGTATTGTATATTTTTTTTTTATTAAAAATGTTTTAAACAAATATGGATGGAGTTTTTTGGTAATCAAAATTCGATCAACTATATAGGTATATTATTTTTACTATAGGTCACGGTTCTTATAGTTACTTTTATCATTTATTACCGAACCTAAGGAATAATCAACTTTAAAATAATTAAGTAAATTTATCAATTAAGGCTTAAAAGTATATCAAATTAATGTTGTAATATTATATTTTATACAACTTTCATGACCTATCTTGTAGTCTGTTTTTATGTAATATTTCTGCTAAAGACTGTTAACCATTTCGTTGGGTATACTTATGCCTAAATATTAAACTAAAAATATTCTTAGTTTTCAAATATAGATAATCTAAAAATAAAAACCACTATTTACTGTACATATTTTTTTATACGTTTTTATTCATCCTTTATGATGACATTTTTCCATGTGATGCAAAATATTTTACAAAAATAAAAATATCAGATTTAAGTGCATTTAGAGCTGAAAAAATTCGAAATTCAAACGAAATATTTTGAATAAGTATTATTAACCAATATAGTCCACGAACCACGCAACCCCTACTCCCTTAACAATAGTTATTTGTTTGTCAATTAAGCGATTTTGCCATTAAAGATATTAAAATATAAAAAGATTATAAAAATTATTGGTTTTTAATATTTTTTGGAAAAGTTGAAAATACGCCACTGTGTATTTATACATATTTAAACATTTTTAGTGCATATTTAGTTAGTTTTTAATGCATGTATAAATCCGAACTCCGACTAGGTAATAACTAGAAAATAATAATATATTTGTTAATTTCATATAAAACATTATCTTCAATTTAAATAATAAGCAGAAGAATAAGATTGTACTTCATGTCAATGCGATTCATATATAAAATTGATTTATACCGGCCATGTACCTTCTGGATTTGTGCCATGGCGATTATGCAACCTTTCAATTATTGTACATTATAAACCGTTATACGAATATTCATCACGTACAGATTGACCGAATGTTATAGCATTCATTGGTTGGACACGACTATTATTGACTATTGTTATTCTAAAGTGCCGACTGCAAAACAGTTATGGTTAACAAACGACCGTAACGGAAATTATTGTTTCGATGAGAAAATATTAGGAAACATAATTCAAGATAATGAATTTATGGAATAATACATACTACAAGTAAAAGAGTATTTTATAAGAGATTAAACATGAAATGTCTATCAAAAATATGAGTTTCAGGTTAATGAATGGGTTTTAAATTTTAATAAATATAGGTATTGTCTACTTTGAACCTCAGTATTGAACAGTATTTGAGCATAAAGATCTTTGAAAATGTCAAATACATCTGGGTAGATACATTTTAGGAATATTCATATACAGTCATAATGAAAAAAACTGAAAATAAGTATGACAAATTATGACTACTATTAAAAGCCACCGCGACGAAATAATACCAATATATATATTATATATCCTAGGAGCTCCTCCCCTATCAGCAATATATATGGGTGCGAGACGTGGTCAATGACACAAAGGGATGACTAATCCTAGATAATGAAAGTATAGTGGAAGAGAAATGTGAAGGTGTTAAAGAAATCCAACGTTCAATCTTATAAAATCTAAAAAGGTTGGAACGGACAAAACATGTGTGACGAGCTAAAGACAAGTAATAGAATATTATACTCAATAACCAAATAAAAATATACCACATGATCACGACAATGATACATGGATCGAGTTAATGATGACTTGAATGAAGTAAATGCGGAATGTCAAGGATTGAGGATATAGAAGATGATGTGATAGATGGAAACCCTTGGTAAAAGTTGCAAAAGCTCAAAAGGTCTACAAAACGGGTCTATAAAGCAAATGCCGAGGCAAATACAGTATAAATTACAACTTCATTAACATTAAATCATCTTAGATATCATCATTATATCTAAAGGGTATGTATAATATAAAATATTCTTTTCTATAATAAATAAGGGACAAATTCAAAATATAAATCCATATAGCACCTACTTTATTTAAGAAAAATATCTACTATTTATATAGGTAATTGAATTGTAATTTATATGAATAAAATATAAATTATGTAAAAAAAATAAATAAATAAATAAAATTAATTAATTAATTAAATAATAGGACATCACACGCTACAAAAGTAAATATGTTTTCTGAGTATAATATCCATATATGCATTATGCCGTTCTATTGGCATAATGTAAAAAAACAATTGTATTTGAAAATAATGATGATAATGCATATTTGTTACTTTGTAGATTATAACTTATAACCTATAGTTAGGACGTATATATTATATACCTCTTCTTCTTGTTCTTCTCCTTCGCCTTCTCTCCCAACTATTTGGGGTCGGCCACCCTGGTCCTACACTTCCACTTAACTCTATCTCCCGCATCTTCATCACTTACTCCCACCTTCCTCATATCACTCGCCATTACAT
>JAIPRL010010265.1:0-15896 GCA_025469235.1 Pemphigus obesinymphae
TACATATTATTATGTAAATAATACATTTTGTATAAAAATTGAAGTGAATTGCAAATGTGTGCGAGAAATAATAAAGAAAATAATGAAATACCGCGGCGCGGTGGCGGTAAAAATTGTGCATGCTGCGATATTCAAAAATATCGCGGCAGTGTGCGGACCACCATTGAAATACATAGGATACAGTTTTACCGCCACCGCCACCGCGGCAGTGTGCGCGTACCTTTAACTCTACTTTAATTTAATTAGTAATACATTGATAAGTAGTCAATATTTATTTTTAAATTACCATTTAGGTATATGAATAATATCAATTCCGCATGTAGTAGATTGAAGACAATATGTTTTTGGATCAAAAGTGGGAAGATGTGATATATGTGGTTGTGATATATATAAATCAGCGTCCCCTTTTCTAGATTAAAATTAATAAATATATATTTTGTAATACATAAATATAATAACTTAAATAACTATGAAATTACTTACTCTGAAATTAATACAATGGAAATATATCCTTTATAATGCAAAGTATAATATGTGAAATTATTTTTTGTAACAACACCGCTGATTGAATGAAGAATAATGTTTTGGAAAGAACTTGTAGAAGATACTATTATCAACTCTAAAAGCTGAAAAATAAATAGTTTTCTTTTTGTTCCCTAACTAAAATTTAACTACTACAAATGTATTACAAAAATAGAAGAATAGTAAATTAAAAAGAAACATAAAAAATGTTTTCTTAAATAAGTACCTACCTATTTAAAGTTATTTATTTTAAAATGTATAAATATATGATTTAAAATAAAATGTTTGAAGTATCTACCTAATATAATCATAATAGTTTAATAAAATAGAGGTTTACAAATGATTACAACTTTATAAGTTGTACTTACTTCAATATATTTATAAAAACTGGTCAAATCATAATAATTCAAGTAAGTCTGAAAGTTTGTCAATATTACAAGTATACATAATATTTACAATTATTATAATTTTAATTAATTATATTTATTTGAGACATAAATTAGGTAATTAAATGAATAAATAGCATCATGTATTTATAACATTAATTAATCATTTTTATTCATATAAAGATTTTGTGCTTTATAACTTTTACGTTTAATCTATATACATTCAATAATACACACAATATTAAAGATCTACTATATTATTCATTAATAATAAGCACATGATATATAAAATATATATATTAACCCTATAATTGCTGAGACAATATTCTACCCATGCTAATATAATTTTTATTTTTTTTTTTGTGTTAATACATCTTCTTCTTCACCTTCTTTTCCAACTATTAACTAACTAACTATTGTTAAAATATGTTTAATATAATTCTATTTCAATACTTAATTAAATTTTATTAAAAAAAAAAACATTATTGACTAAGTTATATAATTTTTTTGTAACCAATGACCATGGTTTCTAAAATCGTAGTTATGATAGAATTACGTAAAATGTAACTCATAGTTATACAAACTATAAAAATAATAAAAAAATTCCAATTTAAAAAAAATGCATTATCTATACCAGATATCACAAACACATTTGTTTAAAAGTGGAAAAAGTTTATACTACTTTTGTAATTTCTAGAAATATGAAAATAATAATTTATTTGTTGTGTCTTTAAAAGCAATATTTTTAACTGAAAAATTACTTCTTAGAAAGTAGCACATATTTCATTTTTCTGTCTTAGACTAATAACATTACAATAATAATATATCATTGTGTATTTCTATGAAATATACAATTCTATAAACATTTTTCATTAATTTGTTTTTGTAATTATTTCATAATATAATCCTAGCTCTAATCACAAATTAAGAGAAATTTTGGTTATATTTTTATTTTAATGATATTGTATGAAATTAAAAATACTAGATAGTTAAATATACTATAATAACTAATAAGTATCAAATTATGTTAATATATAAAATATTAATAGAGACACCCATACAATTTAAAAAAATGCAAAAATACATTTAAAAAAAGTAGGTATAATATGAATTATTATTTTTTTTTTTTTTGTAGATATAATACTTATCTATCTATTTACTTAATAGTGTTTGTTTATTTTTACTGTTTTTTTCTACCTATCTATGAGATGAATAAAAAAATAATAATAATACCATACCTATTATTTTGTAAAATATAATACAAATAATTATTGATTAAAAAATATAATTTATTTTTGAAATTAATTATATATTTCACTAATATTAGTTACATTCAGTCTAAAACATGAATACACTAAATAGAACATACAGAATTATAATGTTCACCTAAACCATACATGTGTCGATGAAATACTAATATTAATGTTTTATTATAATTAGTATACTCTATTCCAATAGTAATATCAGATCCTTCAGCTTGAATTACTTTGATTGGTATTTTAAATATATGTGATAAAGCTCTTAGTTCAATTTCACCACCCCATTGAACTGAATTTGCCACTTGATAGCAATATTCATCAAACTGTTCGTCAGTTAACATTTCTCCAGTATCTGGATGACTTAAATAAGGAATAAAGTCATCTTTGTTACATTTGAGAAAATCCGAAGTCTTAAAACGAATTTCCGGTACAGTAAAAATCTTTCCACATTTTTCTTTAAGTTGGTGTACAATAGCACTGTATAAACAGTTACCATCTGAAGGAATGTCAAATATAACTAACCCAAGATTTTTAAGTTTTTTAACTAAAGTTTGAGTTTCTATGTGTCGTGTACCGCCAATGTTTTTAATATCATGTTCTTCAATTAATGCTTGCCTCTCTTTCATTTGAATGATTTTTTTCGATCGTCGTTTTTCAGCTCTGCTAACTTTAGAAGCAGTATCATTAATTTGAACATTTTGTAAATTGTTAACAAGAGAAAGTTCTTCGTCTTCTGTAAATAGAATTAGTTCTTCTAGATGTTTCTGCTTTAATTTTGCTTCAATTTCTGCTGTTTGTTCAGCAACTTCTTTCTTTTTCTTTCGATCACCTTTCGCTACAGATTTCTTCATTGATTGGATCTTACACTGCATATCTTTCTTCTCATTTCTATGTCTTTGCAAAATCTCATCTTTAGTTTCGACGTTTACTGATTCCATTTAGCACTAGATATATAGTATTACTTTTATAATAATATAGCATTGATCACTAGACAATATTAAAGTTAATAATTTCTCATTGAAAAAATATTTAAAATGTTGAACCACAATTAGGTAATTCTAATATATTTATTTTAATGTAAAACAGGGCTGGGCTTTAATTTTGGCTGAAAGGTATGTGTACTATATATTGTATTTAATTACACATTTATAATTTTTATGTAAGTAAGATATCTAATTTTACTTTATCATTGACATAATTAATTTCCTAAGTGCTAAATTTATAAAATTGAGAAAATAACATTAGATTCAGAAATAGAATTATCTTAATAAATAATATCAATAAAATAATATTTTATATTTAAATTAAATCTCATATATATATATATATATATATATATAAGCTAGTTGCTGTAAAAAGTTCAAAGTCAACAAATAAATAAATGAATAATTTAGAATGAAAATCCAAATTTAGAAAAGTGAATGGAATTCACAAATTAAAAATAGTTTACATAAGTAAATGAAAAACAAAATAAAAAAGTCATGAAATTAGTACCTATTTTAAATTCTGAGTGTAGAAAGGAATTTATTTATTCTAGGTATTTTTCCATTTTATTAGGTATCTGTATACACATTTTGAAGTAGAATATCACAGATATATTCTAAAAAATACTACATACCTATATTAAAAATACCTGTTTCTATTTCAAAATAAAATTGTATTCTAGCATAAAATAAAGGTTAAGCATTTATAGTACCTATTGAAGATATTCATTTTAAATTTAGGTAGGTATACCTAAATAACTAATTATAATAATATTTACTACAGTAATATAATAAATGAAAGTTTGGAAATATATATATTATTATATAGATATTGATATAGGTATATGTATAAAATAAAAATATATGAATATATATATATATAGGATTTACTTACCTATATTATAATTTTAACAGGTTATTAACTTGAGTTTTTTATTTTAAATACTGCCTAGCACTTTTATATCATTTTCAAAATGGCATGTTAAGCCCTAATACACCTATATTTATTAATTATATGTAGATTTATAATTAACTAAAACATATTGTTTGATATTTTTTTTAATTCACAATTTTTAATAACGTAATAATGGCCCAGCCCTAAAATAAAATAAAAACCCTGTAGATACATAGTGTAGATAGTAAGTGTAAACTATACAATGTTTATTAATTATATATATATATTATGTAAACCTAGTACATTGTATATTATTATAAATGTATAGTATTATATTAGGTACTTACATAAATAAATGTGCAATTGAACAAAGAAAATATTGACATAATTTAACTTGATCTAATGATGAACAAAATGTTAAAAGGACATTGTTATGCAAATTTTTAAGTGTTCAATTAAAATAACGAAAATCGACCACGCATAATGCATCAAAAAGGGTATACACAAAATCAGTAATTATAACTATAAAAGCTGTATCATGTACGAGTACGACCAGAAAATATAACAGAAACAGAATAAAATATTAAATAATACATTTGATTTAACTATAATTATATATAACTATATATAATAGATAATAGTGATATCCGCGTAAAATATTTGTAATCTATAATTTAGGGAAATTTCAAAGATATTGTAAAACTGCAGTATTGCACTTTTGTATGATCTTTATCACACTTTAAATCCTTTTCATTATTCAGTAAATTGTTTATCATGGCACTGTAGACATTCAAAAAAACCTGTTAAGTATAAATAAGTACTGTAATTACGTATCTATTATATATTTATCGTATTTATTACAATTTTGAATTTTCTGAAAAATGACTATAATTTAATGTTTCACTTTTAATACAAAATATTTCAAAAAACACTACCACACAAAGTGATCATATAAATTGTAATGGTTACCTACGACTCATTAGACTCATTTACAATTTAAAACTATTTGTTATTTTTATTAAGGTAATAATAAAATATCATTATACAGGTACCTGCTTTAATTTATATAATTATATATTTTGATTTGATAAATGACAGATTTTATTAAACAATTTTACTACACGTTTTTGGAATGGATGAAGTTTGAACACTATCTTGAATGAATATTATAAACAATTATATTTTATTTAAGTTATTAATATTTTATGTACCTATACAATATACCTACATTTTTATGTTTTATTTTACAGATGGAAGAACAAAGAAAAGATAAAAAACTTAAAGTTAGAAGTCCTATAATTATGTCTGGTAAAAGTAAAATGGCCTTACTTGATTGTAATATACAATCCATTCCAAAACTAAGTGATTTGAGTGATATTCCAAAGGTATGTATTTGTACCTACTAATAGGTATTATAAAGGGTGACAAGAATTGTAGCCTGGGGAAGGGCAGTTCCTGAAGTGAAATACAATTTTTATTTTTATAGTTGGACACGTATATAAGTGATTTATATTATCTAAAGTTTTAGCCTATAGGCACTATAACACTAATTATATTTAATATTATGGTACTCGTCTAATATGCTACCTACCGTAAATGCCATCTACCAAAAACTGTTATATCTTACGTACATTTTACGGTTATTGAAACTGGTATTTGATACACCCAATAATGCTAAACCACTTTAATTAATTTAATTTAATTACTTTTACCATTTTTATCATTATATGTAAAAAAATTTTTTTTTCTTAAAGAATGATAAATTTGGCAGTCTTTTTTTTAACATGGCTCCACATACAACACCATCTTTTTATTTGGGACAACTGAAGTTCTAGCAGTAAGTTTCTCTTTTGAAGATAGTTAACATATGTTCTTCATTGTACAAATATTGTATTGATTTATTCATTATAATATGTAAAAAAAAAAAAAAACAAATAAAATAATAAAACTCATAATGCAAAAACACATATGCTGACATAACACAGATTAAAATAATATACCTAAAAATGAGTTTTCATTGGTGGACATTTACCAGTTATCATAATGGCTATTATAGTATTGTATAACCGTTATTGTAATGACTCAAGTCACTGGTACTTTTCTGTTATAAAATGAAATTAAAATATAATATATATATATATGAATATGATGTTTTTTGAAAATATCATATTTTTCTGTAGGTAGCATACTACATCAACGAAGTTACCGAGTACCGATATTACTGCAATAAAATTATTATCACTAGGGCTCGGAAGTCGTGGTAACTAAAATTAATAAAATATGTACATAAAAAATCGAAAATATTAAATATTCAAAGAAAAAGTAACAAAAAAATTTTTTTATTTGATATGTACCTATAACATTTTCTTTAAATTTTCGTCTGAAAATTTTCACTATTTTTTTTATTGATATGGTGTCATTGGGATTAAACTTTTCTAATATATCATGAATTTCAGTAAAATAATTATAATATGACGTAGCTAATCCAAGTTCCCAACGAGTTAAAATTGGCTCTGGAGGAAGAGGTATTCCAGGTTTTACTGATTTAAATAAGATTTTGGAAGGGATTTTAAAAATACCTGCTTTACACTTAACACTAGTTTATCTATTTTAGGGTAATGCACACAAAATTTGTTCTGCAACTGTGCGATCCATGTGCTACACACGTTATGGATATTATTTTAGGATAGAGAACTTTTATAGTGTTCCCTGCCTTTTTCATGTATGGTGCTGCATTGGATAAAAATAATAATAATATGTCGCTGTAGCATATATTATCAGGCTATAACAAAAATATGGTATTATCAAAAAGTTTTGTTATAGTGGAAAAATGTACTTGTTCGAGTACTTCAGTAGTTAAAAGAAATATTTTATCAGGACCATCTGACAATAAAGTTCATTCAATTACATTTACGATATACCTCCCTTCAATATCACTTATTTTGTCAACAAATTCCCATATTTCCCCCCCTTTTATATGTTGCCTTATTTCAAACATATATTTGTTGTAGTAATCATCAATGTATGTTTTTCTCTAAGTACTTTCACTAGGTATAGCATGAATTATGTACTTTTCAAAAAAATTTTAGATTTCAGTGTTGCACACATCAATGCCTTGCATAAATCTTTGGAAAAAAAGCTGACTTTTAATTAGACGCCACAGTAAGAAGTTGTTATTGTACTGTTGTATTTTAGAAGAGCTACTAATATTTCATGTTTATTTGTTTTCAAGTGCTGCGTGACTGTACATTTTTTCTGCATTCACCTTAACATCACACACTTTACAAAATAATACAAGTTTCCATAGGTACTTTATATCCGTCTTATTAATTTTTTTTGTAAATTAGTATTTTTGGGCATTTTAATAAAATATAGTATTTAAACTTGCCCGAAAAAAAATAAATCCAACATGTGTACGACTATGAGTGAATACGCACAGTAACTAATGATATAGCGTCTAGAACAAACTTACTTGTGTACAACTGATAATGAACAACAATAATTTATAATTGCAATTAACAATAAAACATTTACGGAATTTACATATTTTAAAAATAAGATAAGATTAAATATGCACCATGCTGTTGTTGTTAAGTTAATAGCCAAAAGCAACGATAATACTAAATACCTACATTAGATTATTGAATAACATCAATTTAAAAAATATATATATATTCTATATGCATAAAAATATATAAAAATTTACAAAAATATGCAAAAATATACATATTAAATTTTCGTTTTACATTTTTCGTTGTATAGAATGGATTTCTAGATTGGTCTGTTATAAATCGAATGCATATAGAAAAATTTGCTACTCCTACAACTTCCAAGCTCTAATTATCATGCTGACCGCGACTGGGTATATTTATTCTAAATAGACTATGTCCAAAACTAAAATAATAGTAGGTAGCCCTCCCAAAAAAGCCACAGCACTGATAGTTGAAAACAATTTTATATTTAATTTTATACATGTGTAACTTTTTAATTACATTTTAATAGTGTTGGGTATATAATTAAATTATGTTATATTCAATAAAAATATTCAAATTACCTTCACATTTTCTAAAATTATTGTTATCAAGTTACTTATGGAAAAAAATTCAATATATTACCAATATTATATATTTACTAACAAAGTGAAAGGAGAGAAAGCAAAGGAAGTTGGTAAGGAGTATAAAATTATATACTCAGGAAAGATGAATACAAGGAATGGATTTAATAAGAGAAGAAGGAACGTGGTTAGAAAAATTAAAAACAAGAACGGTAGGACTGGATGGAATGCCAGTAGAAGAATGAAAAGTATTAGGGAGTTTAAGTATAGGATGGTTGACAAAGTTCTTTAATAAGGTACTAATTGAAGTAAAAATTAAAGAAGTGTGGAGTAAGAAATGTATAGTACCGATATTTAATGGTAAAGATGTACAGGAATATATTAATCTATTAATCATAGAGGGATAAAACTTATAAAATAAAATATGAAGATTGAGTGGAATGACTAAGGAAGACAAAATAAGAAATTAGTATATTAGTGGCTTCAGTAGTAGACAAAATGAGAAAATAGATTGAGATAGATACATATCATGTATGTATCAGCATTTTTTTGGACGAAAATGATAGAAGTAGTAAGATTAATAAAGGGAATGTATGTTGAAGGAATGATTTTTCCTAAAGAATGATTGTTGAAGGAATGTTGGGAATTTATTCGTATTAAAAACAAACCAAATCTAATAAAAAGGCGCACTTCGCTCGTTATGTGTCAGTAAGGGGGATGCACTTCGCTACTGGGCAGTATACTCTTGGTGGATGTATTGAGTTTGAAAGCAATAATAAATAATTGCATTCAATAAAACGATTCTGAGCTTAGCTTCAGTGTAGTAATTGTATTTTTGCTGTTTTTTCGTAATTTTTTGGTAGTTTTTTCTTACACATTAAAAAACTGTTGAGAAAATCGAAAAATGACCTCTTTAAAGTAACATTTAGATGAAATTTGCTACAGGAAATTATGTAAGCTTGTAAAGATCGGAGCACTCCTTCTGGTAGTAAATTTTTTAACAGAGAAAAAAAATAAACATCATTATAAAACCACTAGCTCCCTCGTTACGCTCAGAATCTAAAATACTTGCTTTGCTGTGGAAGCTTTTTGCTTGTCGAATAAGATACTGATGGTAGATATATTGAATTTGAAAGCAATTATATATCATTTTTTCGGTATTAATTTCATTCAATGATTTATTATTGCTTTTAAATGTAATACATCCATTGCCAGTATCTTGGTTAACGAGTGAAATGTTTCACCACTTATTGATTGGCTATTATATATTGTATATTTTTAATAGTTGGTTATAATAATAAATTAATACAATGTGTACAAATATACATATATTTAATAAATACATCCTTACACTATATTTATCAATTTTATCAAACTTTACTCGTAAAATATCTGATAAATAAATTTCACTTGTACCAATAAGCGTATTTTGATTCTGAGTGAAGCAAGGAATGTATTGGTTTTATAGTGCTTTTTTTATGTCTCTATATATTTTTTGGGAGTAGAAGTAGTAAAGAAATAATTTTGGAACAAAGAGCTCAATATTGGTTTAGAAAGGCAACTTTTAGATTTTCCAAGTAGGTTTCTTATGTGTAAGCTACCTTAATGGAAAAATAATAAAGTTGCCTTACCTAGTTATTGATTTTTTTATAATATTTTACCATATTTGTCTTTTAAATGTAATGATTTATCTTTGCTTTCATATTTAAAATAATAATAATATACTATACTGGACGATAATCTAACTTCCATCATTTGTTTCTAAGCAAATTTTTATTTTATTAATTATTACACCCAATTATAAGTATGGTATAAGACAGTTTTTGCCTTAGTCCTGTAGAATATAATAATTAAGAGATCGAAAAATTCAAGAAAAAGGAGTAATAGATGAATACTTTCTGGGTGGGCGTTGATTAAACCAGTACCTATTTTTGTAGGTATATTTATTAAAAACATTTTATTGATAATACTAATTGATATTTGGAAGTAATTAAAAATATATGAATAATAATTATTTATAATATACATATTTTGACTAATGTAATATTAAAACAAATATTTTCTAGAAAGAAAAAGAAATAGGAGAAGTATTACCAGTAAAAACCCAAATAGTTCATCCTACACAAACATTAAAACATATGAATTTGTATGATAATTTACAGTCAACACCAAATACTCGAAGTTTTCACAAATCAGTATTAGATTCAAGAATAATTATGAAGTAAGTTAGTTCTGTTTAAAATTAAATTAGATATAAAAAAATCTATTTAATTATTTTTAATTGAAATTGTAAACAATTATATTATCTGGTTACAATCCAGAAAACAGTGGTCTTCGTTTTTTTTATCCTATAAAAATGGGGTTGACTAGTGGCTACTCTAATTTTTATAATTCATATCACTTATTTTTCTATTTCATTTTCTTTCCATCTGAATATATTTAGTCATCTAACAATTATTGAGTATCAGATATAATCTTCACCGGTTTCCACCATGCTCAAACAATGTTAATTCTTAATCTGGAATATATTTAAATTTTCCTAAAATTCTCTAATTAATCTTCTAAACTCCTTTTATAACCTGCTTATTTCTAATTGTATCTTAACATAGAGATTTGTTTTACAATGCCTATTATAACTAAAAGTGAGACTAACTAAGATTTAAACACTTTATATCCCTGTTGTGTCCATCCATAGTTACTAGTATGTAGTTACGAGTTTGTTGATTTGATTACCAAGAAGATATTATTCATTTTATATTAAACGTATATTATATGACTATTTGTCTTTAAAATTTGTTGCTGTGGTAACCAATATTTACAATTTTTATTAGTTTTAGGTATGTATACATAAGTATAGTAGATTAAACACATTAAAATTGATTATGGAATTATAATTTATATGAATTGTAATTGTTAAAAATACATTTAAAAACCAGGAATAAAAATAATACACTAGTAGAATGGATTTTTTGAACTTGTTTGTTTTAATATGATATACCTAGTTTAGTAAAACCATTGTGTTTTTCTAATTAATATTATTATTACTTCTGTCCATACCACTATTCTTATTTTTTCAAAATAAAAGTATATTTTGATTTATCTCGATAAATTTTGTTAACTAATATATCAGAGTTTTTTAATACATAATTTTTTTTTTATTAATTTATCATGAATATCATAAAAAAAAAAATGTATTATCTAACCTAGTTTATAAAATATTAGAAAAATGTTATATTAGCTCACCTCTAGCTATAAGTTGTAATTATACTATATGACCATGATGTTTGTGTACAATATTCTCGCAGACTAATCAACAAAGGTTTTGAAATTGAAGATTTCTTGGACTATATACATTTATTCAACATTTATTGAAAATAATTTTAGAAGCTAATCCCTATTCAGATAAGTCTGAACTATTTTCACATAATTGATTCTAGTTTAATAATCATATTGTGTTAAATTAAAAGTGTCTTCCGTGTTCACTCATCTCTTTTACTTAACATTCATTACTCAGTTAAATATCTATATTATTGTTATTTATAGTTTTATAATATTTTCCTTTATGGAATCTTTTTATTATATAGATAATATACTTATTGCTTTCCTTGATTTCACCTCCACATTATTCTACTTATTAAATACTGAAATTTCTCATTACTTTTAGTCATGCCTCTTTCTTTTCCAGACCTAAATTCTAAATATTTAATTTTAGATTGGTATATTTATTCTTAATACATTTATTACATTTTCATTACTATTCTAGATTATTTTTATTACTGTTGCACTCGCCCTCTAAACCAAATACTCAAAAATTAAACAGGTAAAAATATATACTTATTATAATTTTCTTTCGAGTATTCCAACCCAGGGCCTGTGATCTGTTTGTCCTCCCCTAAAGATGGCTCAGATCCTTAGTAAAACCAGTAATATTTTTATAATTTATTAATCATAATTTTTAATTTGTATTATATTATTATAATACTTATAAGTATGTATTAGGTATATTGTATTATTTTTTTTAGTTTTTCTATGCATTTTTTAATAACTATTATAATTGTGTTATTTTTAGTCTTAGCCCAATAATGTCTACGCCATCTCTAAAAATAAATTTAAATAGTCACACTGAAACTTTTCAACATAAATTGCATACAACAAACAATTTTTCAGTGGTAAAACATATTTGAAGCTTTAATCACAGTTTTTAGATCTTTTAATTTTTATTAAATTAATTAATTTTCTAAAATAGGATCAATTAAATAACCAAGATTTATCAAATATTAATCACGAAGATAACAAATTAAAAACAATTGAAATTGTAAAAGAACTAAATAATGAAAGTAATAATCTTGATTCGCATCTTTTATCAGTGAATACAATAAAGAAAAATGGAGATAATCTAAATGAAAAAGCCAAAAGATGCTTATTTGAAAAAGAAAAGACAAATAGTATATCAAATTTAGACACTGAACAAGATTCGCTTAATATTTCCTTAGATATCTTAGAACAAGTGTGTCAAATGTCAGAAATGATGGATAACAGTTCAACTAAAGAAATACAAATTAGTGATAATTCTAATAAAAAAAAAAGAAAATTAGATTTTTTTCTTTATGGCAATAACTCCACAAAACTTGATGACACAAAGGAGGAAAATGAATTATTACAGCTGGCTTTAAGTATGGAAGATAATTTATTGGCTGAAACTAAATCAAAGAATAATTTATGTTTTGAAGGAGAATTTACTTCTCTAAATCAATTAAAACAGAAGCAATCTCATTTATCTAAAAATAACAATACACAATACAAAAATTGTAAGTTGGAAAATTGCATAAATGATTCAAAATGTAACTATTTAGATAATTTGGGAATTGATGATATTGGAAATACACAGATGTGTGAAATAGCTGATATTACAGAACCAATTGAATCATTTGATGATCAATGGACACAGCAATATATTAGTAATTTATGTAATGAAAATAAAAAAAATGCATATCCTAATGAATCATCCGATTCTAATCAAATATTATATGGTGCAGTAATGCTAAAATCATCAAAAGATTGTATAGATCACAAAGTTAATGATAAAAAAAAAACCAACATAAATTATAATACAAATAATGAACAACTGAAAATAAAACCATCAATATTAAAAAATGAACTGAGTTCTTATAATACCATTCAGTATCCTAATACATATAAAGGGTTTTCAACTGCTGGAGGTAAATCTATTAATGTACCAGACAAAGCATTACATAAAGTTCAATTAATGCTAAAGGATGAATTGAATGATTCATCTACTATTTCTAAAGATGCCACTTCTACTCCTAATATGTGTCAGGGTTTTTCAACTGCTAGAGGTAAATCTATTAAAATATCAGATAAGGCATTACATAAAATTCAATCTATGTTAAACGATGAACCAAATGAGTTACCTATTGTTTCTAAAGACCGAAATATTACAAACTCTAATATGTGTAAAGGGTTTTCAACTGCTGGAGGTAAATCTATTAATGTACCAGACAAAGCATTACATAAAGTTCAATTAATGCTAAAGGATGAATTGAATGATTCATCTAATGTTTCTCAAGGACAAATTATTACTAACCTTAATAAATGTAAAAAAATTTCAACCGCTGGAGATAAATTTATTAATGTATCACATGAGGCGTTGCAAAACATTCAACTGACATTCAAAGACAATTTAAATGAATTACGATTCAATAGTTCACTAGAAATAATGTCAATTTATTCTAATTGTGAAAACAATAATGAAAGATTGAAAAGTAACGACTTGAATTTGACTGTTAGTTCAAATTCAAAACATACATTGAAATATGAGGAGGAATGTACCCTTGAAGATTTATCTTTAATTGATACAGTTGAGAAGTTTGAAAGAGAGCAAAATATTCATAAGGCTTTATTGAGAAATAAACGTCCTGGAAGCCCTACTTATAGAAATAATCATAAAATTAAGAAAACAGTACACGATGGAGAATGGGAAAATGATGAATTACAAATTTCGTTCAATAAATATTTGGCAAAAAAACTTAATGGACCCAAAGTGTCATTACAAAAATCTGTGGGTTGGGTTTTACCAAAAAAATTTAATATTATAAAACAGGTAATTATAATTATTTAAAAAATATAAACTCTTAATGTATTTTATAAATAGTAATATCAACATATTGTTGTTCATGATATCCAATATGGTACATAAACAACCGGACCCGGACATCTCGCCGTCACAATCAGAGAATCTTAATACTTTAACTATATGAACACGCATTATGTTATACATAATAAATACCTTTTTTTAAAATTGTAATTCTTATTCTTATGAGGTAGGTACTCAATTAAGTATAGGTATCAGTCGACTGACTGCATTAACTACTATTCACGCACGTGCATTACAACAGCTCCCCCCTTTTTGAATTGTAGGGTTCTGACAACCAACATTTTTAGTTTTTTGTTTGAAAGTTTTCAGAATTTGTTTGATACTCCTATCCTTCTAAAATTTAAAAACAAAGGGTAGTTTATGTAGAATTGTATTTCCGTCCCCTCCTCTGCAAAATAAGAGATATAGTTATGTAATCTCGATATTTAAATAAAAATATATAAAGCTGCCTATCGATTTACATCCACAGCTCTCTCAATAACTCACTTTAAAAATTAAAGGTGTTTAGTTTTGAAAAATAAGAATTCCTAACTGTCATATTAAAGATTTTCCATTACTGAAATATGTAACCCAATATTTATGATTTCATCATTTTTTTTTCTTTAGGTACCTATTTATAAGTTTTTTTTAACTTATATTATATAACGGTTTGATGTAGGTATATGGGAATTACACAAATATTGGTATGAGTTTTGTATTAAATTATTATTTTATGAGATTATAAAATAAGTAATTAATTATTATAACTTGTAAATTAATTCGAAAATATTGTTAAACTTTTTTAAATTGTTTAAATGTAGATTAAATTGCCTATATTAAACCCTTTTAGGGGCGCCACACGCTTTTTAAAGGGTTCTGTATAGGCAATTTTTATAAATGATTAAATAAATTGAAATTCAAAAATTGGGAAATATTTAAATATATATGCTATGCAAATATACTGATTGTTATTTTATTGTTATCGACACAAAATTAAACGGTAATATCGATCGTAGATTATTATTTTACCGAATTATAATACATTTTAATAGTTCTGGATTAAGAAAAATAGCAGTTTATTCACGTATTCATATTTTTAAGTAGGTACTTGACTTAAAATATTTGTTTTTTAATTTATATCTTGAATACATTTTAAAATTAATATAAACTATAAACGAAAATATAACAGCAATTTAGAAAAAAATAATAAGTACATATTACTATATTTAAATATTTTATTATTATATTAATTCTTGATAAGTTCATAATTTGGATTTATTAATATAATGTTCAAAAATACTCTTCTTCTTCTCCTTCGCCTTCTCTCCCAACTATTTGGGGTCTGCCACCCTGGTCCTACACTTCCACTTAACTCTATCTCCCGCATCTTCTTCACTTACTCCCACCTTCCTCATATCACTTGCCATTACATCCCCCATCTCTTTTTCGGTCTTCCCCTCCCCCTCGTACCAACAACATGCATTTCCCTTACTAATCTTACTGCCTTAGTCTCTTTCCTCCTTAATACATGCCCGAGCCATCTTAATCTATTCTCTCTCATTTTGTCTACTATCAAAGCTACCCCTATACTACCTCTGATATACTCATTCCTTATTTTATCCTCTCTAGTAACTCCACTCATC
>JAIPRL010010267.1:0-15894 GCA_025469235.1 Pemphigus obesinymphae
CAAATATTCACATTCCTCCTCTTCAAAACTTCTGCTAACTCCCTACTCCTACCTGTCAATGTTCCTACATTCCACGTACCTACTCGCACTTTGAACCTATCCTGCGTACTCAAGTGCGAATCTAACCTAAAACACTTTGGTGCTTTCCCTACACCATCGACATCACGGCCGTTGGGTAGACCCGCACATATAACTGATGGAACGACTACCGCAGCCGCTGTCAGGCTGGTACTGGTCACTTGGTCCCTTAGACTATCTCCACACCCAAGTACGCAATTTTGTTTTCCCCGCGAACATCCGAGATGGGAAAACTCGCCTATATTCTTTTTAAGACTTCTCATACTTTTTGATAAGTTTTATGCCGGCTGTCAACTTGACGCTACCTCAATTAGTCGACTTCTACGACAGGCATGAGGAAACTGGAGGTATTCTTAGCCCCCTTCACAGGGGATTAATATTTACTTAATCAATCATAATAAATTTCTTGTGTTGCCTTCTTATGTTATATATGGGTCAAATGTTTCAGTTCATTATATCTTTATTCAACTTATTTTTAGTCAATATTTTACTTTACTATTTTCTGTGGTTCATTTTATACTATATTACTTATATTTAATACTTTATTATCTTTACTTGTTTGCTTAATTTAAAGTTATAATTTTTATTTACTACCATTTTATTTTGTTTTATTTATTTACTTAATCGATTATTATTTTATTTTATTTCTTTAATCTTTAAATAACTGCGTACTTATTAACTGTAGGTTTTTAAAGTTAAATTTAATTCTTTCATCACTTTAATTTAAATTATTTAATCTTTTTAAATTTTCTTTCTTTCTTTTACCATACAAAATAACTTGAATAGTGATGGTAAGCTTGTAATCTAACCACTTCATTGATATAACTCAGGCAAACTGAATTCCACTTTATCTAATCAAACTAAATTAAATACTCCTACATGTGTGACATACAAAATACCTACTTCTAACCTTCCTTCTCCCAATCAGTCCCCAATTTAGATATTCTCAAATTCCTTCAGTAATTTAAATATGATGTTAAAAATGATAAAGCTAAAACTAAAATTGTACTAATAAATTACTAAATGACAATTCTGAAACCAAAACTAGCTTAATGACTTAAAAAAAATATTTTTGAAATTAATGACCAATGACTTTCCTTTAATTATGTCACTAAAATTGAATGTAATAATTATACAGATTTTATTATTTTTGTATTATTATTATTATTATTATTATTATTATTATATTCAGTTTTTAGTGTCTAGAGGGAACTCTGTTCAGACATCTTTGAACTGTTTGAATGAGTGTCTAGTTGAAGGACAAGGTTCCCAAATGACTACTATTAAAATCACTGTATATGAAATAGAAAATCTCTTGAAACTTGTTACTTATCTAATAATGCTTCTCAAATAATATACAAAATTCTATTCCTACTTTAACTATTAATAATTAACTTATAACTTATAGTTTCATTAATTGTTTATAAACAATGTTTTCATTAATAATTTATAATACTTATCTACACAAACACTTTTAATCCAAATTAAATTATCCTAATCTTCATTTAAGGTTTTATATTTACTTTTACTTTGATTTTTCTAACTCCCCCATCCTACCAGTATCTTTTTGCCAAACATATCCACAAATAAATTAATAAATTAAGTTTTTTTTCTCTGCCCATAATAACTAAATCTTAAAATGTCCATTAATCAACAACACTAATCTGTTCGGAGGTTCTGTAATATTACAGAATTTATTACAATAAATGTTCTCTTTAAAAAGATGCAACACACCCATTTTTTTAAAGGGTTTTATATAGACAATTTTTATGAAATTTTAAGAGAAATGAAAATCTAACAATTTAAAAATGTTTTAATATATTTTAAAAGTAGTTTAAAAATATTCCAGTTTTAGCTCCACATTTTATTTTTGTGTAATCGCAATATTTGATAAAAAAATCTCTTTCGTACTTCAAGTTTTATGGCTTTCAGAATGATAATAAATCATTAATATTGGAATTTATTAGAATAAAATTATCTTTTTCTCGAGATTTTGCCTTCCAACAATATGCGTCAACTAAAATAAATTAGACCATAACTGACATCATAGTGAGTATACTCATACAGTTGTTGTTGCTCCAACCTTGACCTTGACTGTCATATTGCTGCTTTCAATGAGAGAACTACGATTCTTCTCCTGTGCACATGCACAAATTTTAACATTGTTATTTTTATCCCTTCCATATTGTATTCTTGTGTTTATATTATTTAATTTAATCAGTGTAAATTTAAGCATCATGTGATAAAGAGTTTTTCTTATTTATCCCTGGCAACCTACCATGGGACATGTAATTTACATATGTAAGTTGTGATAACATATTGTTGACATGTTGTCATGTATTTTATTATTTGGTTTATTTAGTTTTCTCGCTATTCAACATTCCATTGTAATTCACCTCTTTCTGACGATTTTAATTTAAATTAATGATTCTTCCTTTTTAAAGTAACCATATGTATCAATCTTGGTCATATTTTTTTATCTTGTTTTATCTTTTAGATTTTAATAAATTATTTATCTTAATGAATTGTCTTATTTTAATTTATTTGAACCTTTATCCATCTTATCATAAATATTTATTAATATAAATGTTCATTTTTTAAATTCCACGTTGCTCCAGCTATCGATTAGTGGTGGGCTCATAGTACTACCTGTGAATCTATGTAAGTTCAAATCTGTTAAAATGTCTGTACGCTTACAGTATGAAAATGATACCCAGTTGGCTAAAAGGTAAACTGTATAAGGCAGTAAAGAGAAATAAATAAAAAGACTGCTAAAGTGGATGAGTGAATATGTAATCAAGTGCAATAGTTTAAATTGACAATTGCTGAAACAAACTTACAATATATCGTTCATATGTGCCAAATAATTTTTTTTTTTTGCATTGCACTGCAAATATGACTGCCAAATTAGGCCTTTGTACTATTTCAGACTATAAGTCTATATTTTGATGTTGAGTTACTTGTAGAATTATTTATATATATAAGTCTATACCTACTAGTAACGAAGTTTCTTGATTGGATTTTTATGCTTTGGATATATACCATAACCGTGATCTGGGTTTTGAAGTTGTTTGAGAGGAAATTGTATGAGCCAAATACTGTTATTATAACAGATTATATACCTACTGTGTGTGGTATGTGTCCTGATTGGTATATAAATCAATTACATGCATATGCAATAAAAATATTATAAATTTGTTTGCTATGTGACTTTGTACATTTTTGATTTAATTTTCTGTTCCATTGCTCCATCTATTGTATATTATATGTTATAGTCATGATTTAAAATATACAGGTTAGCTATCGCCATCCCCCCCCCCCCCCAAGCGATCATTAAGTGTTACGGGCACTAGTTCATAGTTTCACCTCATGGATACAACGCTAGTAGTAGGTAGTGCTACATTTTGTTAGAAGAGAAAAATAATATAATTAATATTCTGGTTGTTCATAATTTACAAGTAGAGGTAGGAAAAAAAATTGTTGAACATTAGTTTTTTTGATACATTGTAGTAAAACAACAATGTTTTTTACTGAAAACAAAGATCATTTTATATATTTTTACTAAATCAAAAATAACTCAACTGACTAAATTAAAATATATACCTACCTATAATGTGTGTAAGCAGAGCTTAAAGTGGAAATATTCCAGGGAGAACTAATGTCCTTATATAATTTTAAGTGTTCCATATATAATTATTTGTATATACAGAGTAATATTTGAAGCATGATCACCCCATATTTAACCTTAAATACTGAAAAAATTTTTAATTTATTTCATGTAAAATTCATTAATAATACTAAATTTGTATGAAATAAATAATTTTTTATAAAAATTCAATAATTCGAAAAGAATATTTGTTTTCATTATATTAAGTTATATTATAACATTTTAAATTGCGATTTAAGAAAACTAAAATAACCACCCAGATAAAAATTAATTATTTTATAAAAATTTAGTGTTATTAATGCTTTAAATCGTACAAGAAAAAATGTCTATATTATACAGTTAAAAGAGGGATGAGTATTCTGAAAAAATGACTGTATATATAAAGTATAGAAATCACAATTTAACCCCTGAAATATTCTGATTTTTGTACTACACATTTATTCCATTTTTTATTTTAATGACCTTTTTTATTTTTGTCGTCATTATTATAATATGTAGAAACGTAAAATTGGATAATTTGATGAACACACATGCTAATTTCCACCTACACACTAAACATTTCATACTACACAGAGTGTGTCATACTACAGTACACAATTTTAGGGGCTGGCTCAATATTACGTTATTTAATAAATTGCTATTTTTAAATAAAACAATTATATATAGTAATGAAATAGGAACGTAATTTGTATTTTCTTTAGTATAGGTATGCTTTCTTTAACATTAAATAATAGAAATTCATAAAAATGTAACATACATTAAAAATATACAATACACATACCTACTATATTATAATATATACTATTATTGTTATATTAGTATACATATACCTATAAAGGAAAATAAGTTATAACTATTAATATAAGGTTTATATAGGTAGGAACAAAAATTGATTTTTAAATACCTAAATAACAAAAACAAAAAAAAAATATTAATAAACATAATAATAATAATAATAAAATTAGTATCTGAATTATATTGATTAATATTTAGTTATAATTTGAGCGTTTCGGCATACCTTACAGAGAAATTATTAAAAGGGATGCTTTTAACCACCGTCAAAAGTAAGGGGACTGAGCCCCTGCGTCTTTTTTACTTTAATCCCTGTGTGTAAACTCATTAGTATTTTATGACAGAAACTCATAGGTTTATTATTATAATATATTTACAGCTTTATTTATTAGCTCCATCATAGCTTTATTATTACTACAAACAGGTATGCACCTAATATTATATTTTATATGTAGTTTTAAATAATCTAATCTAATAATAATACAATATTCGTCTACTTAGAATCAGAAAGTATGAATCAAATGCAACATTTTCATGAGATTTTTTCAAATCGAATTTATATTTCTATTAAATTGGTTCTAATATTCTAGGTAGTTAAACATTAAGTTTCAAGTCTAATAAAAATTAAAAAGTTCTTTACTTAGAAATAAAATATTTTATTACTCAATATAAGTAATATGGCTAACTTTTCAAAAATTAACATGAATGAATTATTAATAAAAAATAAAATATATAATGTGAATTTCTATATGATTGAAGATATTAATTATGGAAATTAAACATACTACAAACATATTTTGTTTGTTCTTAATTCTTATTATACATACGAGTATTAATAACAATAATAATAATAATAATAATAATATGTATACGGTTTAAAACATAATAATTAAAAATAGGTGTAAACATGAATATATACATTATTAAATATACTTGTATAATATCATATTATTATATTTTAAACCGTAATAATATGATATAAGGCGGGAAACGATAGAATTACGAGCCCTATCTACTACTAACTCTTTATAGACGTGATGAAAATATGTACTAAGCCTTAACACTTTTGGACCGGGCTTACCCCACAGAGTAAAATATACAAATATTATATTGTAATGTATAAATATTCCATTATACTCGTAACATACAATATTATTGTACACAATTATGTGTATATTCACTTTAATGTGGCATACAATATATTTTAAATTCGTTAAAGTGGTTACACTGAATGAACACCGATGTTGCTGCATTTTTTTATGATCATAGCCACCCCATGTAATTGAGATAGGTGATATCTAACCTATATATTTTAAACCGTGATCATTGCTATATCTTTGATAATATGATTAAAAAATAAATAAATATTTTGTCTTCCATGATAATGTTTTTTTCCTTCTCACTCTATCATAGCACTAGTAAACATTGAGTTGACTGTGTGAAATACGTAGTACCTATGTTTTTTTGTTTATAGTTTAAAGCATAAGTAGGTATTATCGAAAATTATTATCCAAATAAACGTCTTTTGGTTTTCACCTTCTAATACCTATTTGCCGTTTTCATTATTGAATTGTTTATTATTTCCCATATAATTCAACATGTCTATGATTAAACTTCAGTGTTCTGATGGCGAAGTGCTCGAAGTAGATTATCAGATCGCTAAAGTTTCAGTAACAATAAAAACTATGATCGAGACCTTGAGATTGAAGAATGATGAGGAAATTATTCCATTACCTAATGTGAAAGCTAGCATATTGAAGAAAGTCATTCTGTGGGTAACCTACCACAAAAATGACCCACCGCCATTGGAAGAGGATGAGGAATTTAAATACCGCAATTTAAACATATCCGCATGGGACATCAATTTCTTGAAGGTGGATCACGGTACATTGGCTGAGATCATTTTGGCTGCTTATTATATGGAGATCAGAGAACTATTGGAAATTGGATGCATGACTGTCGCTAATATGATGGCAGGTAAAACTGCAGAAGAAGTCAGAAAATTATTCAATATTAAAAACGATTTCACACCTGAGGAAGAAGCTCAATTACGCAAAGAAAACGAACGGTTTAATATGAAAAAATAATTTATACTTATTTAAGAATGAATATACCTATCTGTTTTGCAAACCTCATTTAAGATATAATTGTTCATTTTGGTAACCAATACATTTGATTTATAATAATAGAAATTATTTTTTAGTTAAGAGTTTTACATTTACAAGGACAATTTCAATAATATCATTTGTTGTAACTTTTACATGCTAAAATTTCCATTGTGTTTTTATTAAATACAAATAAAATAACTTTAATTTCTGTATAACATTTTCATATAAATAAAATGAAGATTTTTTACTTTAAAACTGTATTTTATATAAAAATGAAAAACGATTTCCTAATTCATTACCGAAAACAGAATAATTTTGGTAGGTCGTAAAAACTAAAAAGCATTTAAATTTACCTATTAGATATTATATTTTGAAGTTTTATTTCTAAATAAACAAAATAAAATACTTTTTCATTTATACACTTTCAAAACATTTTTTTAATTTGATTCATTAGGCTATTTAAAGCAGTAGACCTGTCAGCATTTCTGTTGTACAATTTTGACAGCATGATAATATTAAATATAATAGTAGGTATATAATACCTATATAATCTAAGTAAGAAAGTAAGTAATTTATTTAAATTTTTTCTTAGTTTTAGTTATTTTATTTTTATTGAATATAATATTTTTGTTTTTATTATGTTAGGTAGATCAATAAAACTTTTATAGGTAGAATATTTTTGTAGAGTTTTGAACGACTAACTATGAATTTTATATCATTAATTTATAGATAATATACATTATAGATCAGTGGTTCTCAACCTTTTATAATTGATGCCTCCTTTTTATTAACATTCAGATAGCCACCCCCCCCCCCTATATTTTTAACCCAAAATAAAATAATATATTTCAACATAACAAGTCATAACTCATAACAATATACATAATATAGATTGTATGCGCAATGTAATTAAATGTTTAAAGTTTAAAATGTTAAATTAAAAATAAATGATAATTTGATTTTCATTTAAAGCAATTTTTGTAATTTCATTACTATATTCCCCCTAAGCAATACCTAAATTCCTCACTGGGAGGGGATTCCCTCCCCCGTTTAAGAACAACTGGAATAGATAGTAATTGGCAATCATATTCATACTATAAATTGACTATGTAGAAATGTAAAAAAGGTTTCAAGAGTTATAGTTAGTATACTCTTATATTTTATTAAAATTATTATTATCATTCAATAATTTTTCAGCAAGCGGTGTACAAAAGACTGTACGAGCGCCACGGCAATTATTGTAAATTAAATGTGTGTAATGATTTAAGCCAACATATTATTATTTTTATCTATATATATAATTCAAATACTACTCACACACCCACTTAAACACAAAATTTTTTAACTTTCTTATTCCACATCTAAATTATTAGAGGAACCACTATTTCAAATCTTAAGTTCATACGTTTTGAAGTTTTTGAGAAGTTTTGATGAGTGAGTGAGTGGTATTTGAATTATTTATTATATATATATAGATAAAGAAAAATTAAATGCAACTATAACCATAACAATTCTTTGTTAAGCCAAACAGTATGATTTTAGTAGGAATAAGTAATTTATAATCATAAAATTAATATAATTTATGTATATAATTGTATATACATTGTAAATAAAGTATTGAGCTTAAAAATATATTAATTATGTCAACAAGTAAAAGTCTAATATTTTTGTACATTTCATAATTTTTATGAGATTGTTTCTGAAATATTATCGTTATAAATTTTATAACTAAAATACTTTAAAAAGTAAATTTGTTTGTTTTGCATAACTATGTTTTTGAACCGATAACATGATAAGACTACAATCATAACTGGTATTATAATGTGGGACCACTCATAAATTACTTTATACAATTTCCGTATTTAAAACAATTATAGTATTTTAATTAGGTATTCTATAAGTTACTTGTATAAAATACTTTTTATTGTCTATAACATAATTGTAAGTTTTTACAAAATAATAGGTAATTATGCAAAGGGCTCAATTCAAAACGTTTTTATAAGATTAGTTATTTTATAGGTGTAAATAAAGTTAATTAAAAATAATATTAAAATTAATATTTAACATAAATTTAATATTTGTTTAATCTACTTATTTGCTTTAAAACTCTTAATTATTAACAAAATAAATACAAAAATTTAAACATGTAAATCACTATTATTGCTGTTACAGAATTATTTTTAATACATTCATACAATAATCGTATATATATATTCATTATAATTTGAACCTATATACATACATATAATTGTATAACATTCGTGAAAATATTAATTTACTTTAAGATTTTTTTTAAATAATTAAAAAGATATAAAAAGTTATACAAACTTGAAAGTCAAATTTGTCATATTAATATTGGTCGCTGACTAGATTCATAATCCATTGGATACATATATTATTCCAACCATGGTCAGGTATATAATATACACAACGTTTTTATATATACATATATTTTTTTTAATTTTTTTAAACTAAATTATTTATTTATAGAGATGGACAACCAATTGTTACTGATGCTAATCCTGCAAATACAGGTCTTTCCAATTTTCAGTCATAGTTAGGTAGTAGAGTTTACAACCCAAAATGCAACCATACAGCTTGAGAAGCTGGATGGAAACTTTAGGGAGCATAAATATTATTTGATTGTGAAAAATATTCAACGTGGTTACAATGAAATTTGCTGAAATTTTCAACTCCGGGGGCTTCAATGAAGCTATTAAACCTGCATTAAAAATGAAATTTTCATTTATATAGCCCATACGACTCTGCTGACTTAAGAAAAATGGTATTGTATTTCAATACTCCTTTACCTGATTTAGACAATGAACTTGTAATTTATATAAAATGGCCACATCAAAGCTCAAATTGACTCAGTAAACAAAGTAAGTTTCATAATAATTTACTTCATTTTAAAGTTGTAATAAAAAAAGTGAGTTTTTGAAGGACCAAATGTCCTATGTAATAATTTTATGGATTTCTGTTTTTCATGGATTAAAACAATCTCAACACATATTAGTATTCATTGAAATTCTATACTTAAAAAATGTGCAAAGGTTATTTTAACAATTTCAGGATAAGAATTTTGTTTTTAATTGATACTGTTTTAAAATATGAGTTACATAACACATTATTCAGTATGACCGTTCAAAGTAAAATTATTAAATGATTTAATAAAAATGCAAATATAATGATTAAATTATTGCATAATCACAATATTTGTTAAAAAATGTATACACCTTCCAGTCTACATATGTGGTTCCAAATATATAAATAAACCCTATCAAATTTTTTTTAGTAATTTTATATTATATAGTAGAAATATAATTACAATACATAAATAAATAACAATACATTATTATTATTATTTATTATCCAACAATAGATATTGTTTCCTATTATTGTTAGTTATGAGTAAAAATGTATAGAAAAATATTTTGACTATAATCTTTTAATGTATAAATGTATGACCTGTTAATAATTTTATTTTGAGATCAATAATCTACTTCAATAGCTTTTTCAATAATACAAAATAATAACAGAAGACATTTAATTCTGTTGAATGGAGCCTCCTCTAAGATATTTTTTAATTGCCTACTTAAATATATTCCCTGACATTCATTAAAAAAAAAAATATATTTTTATTTGTAATACTTATAATAATTCAAACTCATTTTAAAGAAAAGCTGAGTACAGCAAAATCTTGATTTTTTTATGCCGAAACAGTACTTCTGCAATAATTACGTACTGTGTTATGAACATAGAGTCAAACCTTGTTTTACATGACAAAAATATATGTACTTATTTAATAATAATTTATTGAAAATCGATAATTTTTAATAAATTAAACTATAAATTACGTATTGTTAGTATAATTTTAATTTGTTATTTGATTTTAATATTTGATATATAATGATATTTATTATTTTAGATCCTTTATGCTAAATACCCAAACAAAAGAGAACATTTTTGAGAAAGCTTTGAAAGTGACTGAAGAATACAACAAAAATATGTACATGTTAATATTAAAAAGTCAAATAACTAAATACCACATAATTACAAAACATAATGAATGTGAACGCTAAAAATAAATGAAATAAATTAATAATTTAGATTTTGTAAAATTATCTGGATAAAAATTGATTTATACTACATCATATACCATTAAGTATGAAACGCTATACTTATCTAATTGCCTAATTTTTTTATAATTTTAAAAACAAATTAAAAGATAAATAATATTTTTATCATTAACTGTATTTTTGTATAATTTTTACTATTTTTAAAGCATTTTGTAATATTATTTATGTACCTAAATACTTTATAAAATATTTATAATTAACTTTATAAAGTTAATAAAAAAATTAAATGATTAATTTTAGCATGATATATACATATATATATATTTAGTAATCTTAACTTACAAAATTATATCAGATATAATTTGTTATGTTATTATATATTCTTGCTTATATCATTGTAAACCTGATTTTGATTTTTCTGACTTATATAAATTAATTATGAAATTCAACTATTACAATTCCGTAGTCTATTTTGTACCTATCTTACTTATCAAAATAATTTATTATTTATTATTTATCCTTTTGAACATCATACATATTGAATTTATGTTTACACTATTTCCCTGTTTCTAGTAAATATATATATTATCATAGGTATTTCAAAAATGTAACTTATCAATTTTTAAAATAATATATAGACATATTGAGTTTTTTTGAACATTTAAAATATATGTATATATTTAATTTTGAAATAAATCCTTATTAAATTCATACTTTTTGTGTTTTGGTTCGTCGTTGATCGTTATCGCTTTCACATGTGCCGTCTAGTGGGTGTTTATCCCCAGTTTAATTAAGAATTAATTAATTAATAATTAAGAAATAAAGGGAATGAGCACCTTAGATCAACTAAATTGGTCCTGAGACCTCATACATTTTGGTAAAACGTTTTATTATTGGAAATGATACAATTGTTAACAGATAGTTTTGGTGGCGTTGATGATGCATACTTTTTTTTAAATGAATAGAAATTCTTGACAAATATGTCACAAGAGTCTAAACTATTTACACAATTATAACAGTTGTTAAGAAATGATGAGTGAAGAGTTAAACTTGTAGGTTTGAGGAAAATATTTACATTGTTAAAATAAAGAGATTGATTGATTATACTTGAAAATGGCGATATTGTGTGGAAAAGTTTTTAATCTTGTTTTAAGGTATTAAGGATTCAATTGGAATAGCTGATTGAAAGATCCTTTTCATCGACTTGCACTCGAAGATTTATCTATCATCTTATAATCATTTGGATCAAGTTAACTAGTCAAAAAGTTGTTTCTAGAGAAAAAAAATGTATATACCAAAAGATTCCTCACTCCATTTAGGGCTAGTAGGGCTAGTATTACAATCATCGGTTACCTTCCAATCAGTGTTTAACGGTCTGTAAGACAGAATAATCCGTATTAAAAACTCTGGTCTATGCTGTTATTGATTGTTAGTCATGCTTACCAGCCATTATCGGCTGGTTACAAAATGTGTTAAAGCTTTAAAGCATCTGAATGGTTATTGACTTATGTATATGTGTAATTATTTTAATCTTTTTATTAAAAATTAATTATTTTAATGATAAATGTGAAACTGCGATTGAAATTAAATTATTGCATCAAGAATAATATTAAAATTTTTAAAATTTTGTGTAAAAAAAAGTCAATTTTGATTGTCAATAAATAGTTTAATAATAGAAATATTAAATTAATTTGAATATATAACTTAAATCTTGATATTTGAAAACTATTCAATATTCTAAATAGTCTGCAATTCTTTTAGAATAAGTATATAATCATGGATATATTAGATAAAATGGGTTATGAATATTATTCCAATATCGAGGATGAAATTATAGAAGATGATTTTGTTCAGTTTGCAATACTTGTATAACTGACCAATGTTTTGGAACTAAATTCATTAACTACTTTTCTTCAGCAAAACTAAAATTTTTTTCAGTTATCCATTATTTTGATTTTCTAAATTATTATGTAAATATAAAATATGCTGTATATCCAAATCAAAACACACGCATAATACAAAAACATTCTACAACAATCAAAACAGTGGGTTACTGAATTGAACGCTAATGAAGTATTGTAATACTATTTTTATGATAACGGATCGTAAAAGCTATAACCACGGTTATCTAGATAATCGTAGTTTTAACAGACCGTCACTAATTGGACTTATAATTAATGATTATAATACTGGCCCTTAGAATCTAAAATGCAACATACAAATGAATCAGAAATTAGGAATATAGGCAGGATAAATTTTAGGAAGAGTTACATCCTCTCCCAACACTAGAAAATAGTCAGCAAAAACTGATAGTTTATGATTTTTTATTTTTACTTTTTTTCCCAAAAATATGTCTTTGGATCACCCCTGAATATAAATTATGTAATAACAGAATTTGTTACTATATACACAGATTAATCTGTGATAATTCATGTACTCCGTGATACAAATTTAGTGTAGTAAAATCTATATCTAATCCAAGATAATTTAACCTAACTCTGGCATATACCAAATGTCTAGACACGGTTAGTATAGATACACAAAATGGCTTGTATATGTAGAATCTAAAATGGCTAAATTGTATTTAAAATACTAAAATAAATAATTCAATTCATTTTTCTCCCCTCTAGAAATATAATATATGATCTAAGAAATTCTAAAGACACTGGTTCTATTAAATATAAATATAAAATATAACTTAAATAATAAATATGGAATTGTTCGTAGGTATCAATTTATAAATATATTAATATTAAATAAAACAATTATACTAGATAATAGCCAGAAAAATTACTATAAATTTAGCGTTTGAAAACGGTGTTTACATTTATAGACTTTATTTGGATGGAGCAAAGTAGAGTAATAAAAATCAGAACAGTTCCATGAAAAAAATGAACAAAATTCACATGGTTCTAATACAAAAAGATAATTTTAACCAGATTATTGGGTAATGAGAGGAATTGTCCTATTATCTAAACTATCATAATACATCATATTACAAATTGATATCAATCAATTACAAACAATAATCATTTACAAATTAATTTAATATGGATTAATTGCGTTTGTTTGAAACATCTTTTGCTCCTTCGCCTTCTCTCCCAACTACTTAGGGTTGGCCAAATGTTTGAAACATACTTTTTAAATTAATATATATATAGAAAACATATTCAATAATTTTTTTCAAATGTCATGGTGAAGTTACGTATATATATATTGACAGTTTTGTAGTGTATCCATAACCATATTTAACTTTTGGAATACAAATATAAATTATTTATAATTAATATAAAAATAAAAATAATCTGATAGGAAAATAAATAAATTAATATATGTGAATATTTATTATTTTAGGTATTTTATACTGAAAATTCACAAATATGTGCTTGTTCTATTATTTAATTTAATATTATAAATTATATTAGTCAATTTATAAATAAGATACTCGGAAAGAAACAAAAACACTAAATTTACTGTACTTCTAAATAACTAACCAAAAATACTTGGATAATTTTTATCAAGTTCAATATTGTTGGCATGTGTAATGCTTCTTTATTATCAGTTTTCTTGTGCCATACACTTGGAAATGGATTCGGAATCATATGTACTATTTCAATTCCTATGTAAACGAAATTTAAAACATAAAAATACATAAATATAAATAATAATATTTTCAATGTTACCTCTTTCATGAAATGGTGTATGATCATCTTCAATTCTAACAAGAAAAGTCATTGGCTGGAAATAAGAATTAGTATGTTCATTCAAACAACCAGTCTTATTTAAAATATTTTCAGCTGTGATCAAAGATCGATAAAGATAAGTTGTTTCTAGAAAATAATTATAAAACTCTGGATCTTTTGTACCCAGTAAATCTAGTAATATTAAGAATTCCTAAGAAAAAAAAAACAATAAATAAAATTATGTTAATATATTTATGAAGACAATAAAATAATAAACTCACTATTTTATGCAGTTGATTCTTTTGTTGACCTTCATAAAGAAATTTGGTATTTTCCATTTTTGAAGCTAAATGTCTTGAACCATAAAGAGAATCAGATAGGGTCCAGTTTATAAATGCTTCTTCACCATCAAAGAATACCATCATCAAGCTTAAAGACTAAATTGATTTAAATATATTATTTTAGGTTAAAAATTAAATATATTATCAGGGCCATCCCAAGGGTCCCCCCTACTTCTGGAAATCAGTCAGCAAAAACAGAAAAAAATTATTAATCCATTTTTTTAAATTATTTACATTTAAATGTATTAAAATATTATTTCATTCAGCATATTTGTTCCAACACCCTCATAAATATGGGCCTTGCATATTATTAGATATAATTATACAATATAATAATAGTACATAAGTTATGATACATAGCGGTATAATTTCTATATATTTATCTAATATGTCACCTCAACCTAAATAGATGGTAGAAGAAATGATTATATAATTTTGATGAAAGTTTATAAATGTACCTACATGTACCTTTATAAGGTACTCAGAAATTATTATTTCGGAATAAGACATTTCAGAGAATGGACATTTCCAAGAAAAGATATTACGTGAAAAAACATTTCAGCAAAATGAAAATATAAATGTATAGATTTATTTGCCAAAGTATATTTAGTATATAGTAATAATAATAACTACATATACGTATAACAAAAAAAATTTATAAAAAAATTATATATGTAAAAAAGAAATATAGTTTTAAAAAGTTGATTTTTAAAAAGTCTAAAAATATGTGTTAATAATACATTAAAATACACAAATTATATTTTTCCATTGTATATTTTTATCATTATTAATAATCGTATATGTATAAATAGAGTGGATTATTTTTTTTTTGCACATTCAGACTTTTTTCCTCATTTTTGCAATTTTTATATCATATTTTATAATACAACAGTGGCGTGCAGAGCTTTCTTACTAAGTGGAGCAAAATTATTTTCACACCTACCCACCCACTTGAAATAACCTATTTTTAATAAATCTACGGTACGCCGTACCAATTATGTTTTTTGGTCGTACCTACGGACTACAACTGATCTGTAGTAATAATGTGGTATGTAGATTTACTATGCTGCGCGTGTGTAAGATAGAGAGTAAATATGTATATGTGTTTTAAGTTATTAAACTTAAAATAAATGATCAGAGTACACA
>JAIPRL010010268.1:0-15894 GCA_025469235.1 Pemphigus obesinymphae
CATATTCAACTTATGATAAATTACTTTTGCTGGTATTTCAACCACTTTTGATCCTGTTCTTCCGCTCGGAAAAAATCATAAATTGAATAAAAAGAATTATTGTTACTGAATGAGCCTTGTGCTATATCACACATTACTTTTATAGAATTGATATGGTTTATTTTAACTGCTCTCTCTGACCGATGAATTCTACCGTGTGAACTAAAATAATGTTATTTATAATATCCTAATACCGATGCTAAACCGTTTTCAATATTAAAATATATTTTCTTATTACATTTAATGTGACATCTATAATCATGTTCATCAACCTACTTATCAAATTAAATACCTGTTTTATACTCTTCATTTTCGATTTTGAGAAGACCTAAAATGACATCCTTAATATCTTCAATTTTATAACAACCACTTATAATTTCTATATCTACATTTCGGAAATTTTTTCTATCCTCATCTAATGAATATATTCTCATTCGGTTATTCGTTTAATTTATATTTGAAAAAGTATTTACTATATTTTACTATATTTTACTATATTTTACTTTTTAAAGTATGTAAACGAAGTAATGATATTTCAGACTTTTATTCATATTAATTAATGGGAAATAATCTGCAGTTAACGATGTTTTATTCCCTGCTAAAGTTAAAGTGATTGATTCATGCATTGTAAAATTTGAAGGCATAAATGACCACAAATAAATGTATTATAATTCTAATAATTTGTATAACTATATGAAATATTACACCCTTTAAAATATTTTTGTACTTCAATCTGAGGTGCGAGATCACCAAAGCTGTCATAGTAGATAGCCGTGTCTTTATATTTATGATACGCTATTCAATGACTCCCAATAACTGATGATGTATCCAAGTTTACTACCACACATTCCACATCATAAATCTTTTTTGGTAAATCATCACATGAAAACACTCCCTGGAAATGATTAATTTTTAACTTAGCAGCGTAATATATAATATCTTGAATTGTGAGAGCTCTATAAGATTGCGTTTCCATTAGTTTTTTCTCTTAATATTTTTGTTACGCAAAGTATAAAATATTTCGTTCTTGTAAATAATCATAGTATTAGATAACCGCTATTTTCTGTATATATTTAAAATTCAATTAAGACAACAATTATTATCTGTGTTTTATTTTGTGTATTTATATTTATGTTGTTATATTATGCACATTTTAATACACATACACACACTCTCAAAAAAAGCAGTCCGATATAAATCGCTGTACCTACCAGGCCCCGGACACTAATAAAAATTAACACGGTAAAGATAATTATCACACAAAAACCTGGCGGCCATCTTCCCGTTTGTTCATTCTATGTATTTTGTATAATCACACAGTATAATCATTTCAAAATATTGATATTACGATTTTTGTTTTCATAATAACGTGATAATTTATAGACTAAATAAATAAGATGAACAAACGGCAAAATGGCCGTCACTTTTTTGTTTACATGGAAGTGACCCTTCTGCTTTAATCTATTCTGTGTACCTACCGCATGCATTGCGACGTGCGAGTATATATATAAACATCTCGTTGTTTTTAGTTTTTTTTTTACGTTCGCTATTGTAGCTCAATTTAAATAATCGATCATCTTGTATCACGAATTTTATGTTCGATATTCAACATTGTGGAAACGTTTATATTGTTCGACATTCGCGTATACCGACGGAGAGTTGTTCAACTACGACGGTGTCGTTTTCGTCCGTTGAATTGTATTTAATATTTTTTTTATATATTTTAATATTATATTCTGTCTCGCAATCGAGTATCTGCGGTATTAATCATATTGTATATAATAGATTTGTATTTGTGTGGATTTTATTTATATAGGTATATAGGTATATAGCGGCTGGCCAGTCTGCGCGTGGAAATTATTGTGAGTAGGTACCTACCCATTTTTATATATTTTATATTGTTGAGCCAAAAGGGCTAGTGCCATTATTATTGTTTTATTTATTTATATTTCTGTGTTACTGTGATTTTTTCTCTTATTAATTAAGATTAATTATACTCTATATTCAATATCTGTGCCGGCCGACAATACATGGAATTATTAGTAACAAAAAAAAATTGTTTTATAATTAAATGAAGGTTACCTATTTCCCATATTAAGTAAAAAATATTATTTAGCGTAACAAGGCCGCAAGGCAAACAACCGTTTTGTACAATACTTTTTATTTCGTTGATATATATAGTAATAAAATACATACCTGTATGGTGAATATACAATATTCTAAAAAAATTGTCTGCAGTATATATTCTAATATAACTATAATCTATCGCATTGTCATTTTCATCAAAATAGTTATAAAAAAAAATCTTGATTAACGATTTTCAAAATTTTTTGAATATAGATGAAATAACATACGACTCATTATATTAAATCTTCACATTTTAAAACCAAAAATGAACCCTTATTTTCATTTAATACCTCGAAATCTATAAATGCTATATAAATAGCCCAAAATTGAAAGAAACTTTTTCAAAAAGTTCTTGTAGTAGTATAGTTACGAATTTGTTGAAAATTTCGAAACTAGGATTTTTATTTTCGAAATTATCAAGAAATAATCATAATCGATTTTGACAAAATTACGTAGCGCTAATTATTTGAATAATATTAAATTATTCGAATAATTCAATAAATGAATAAAAATTATTCGATAGTTTACATGAATAATCGAATATTAGGTATTCGATAGGGTAAATTATTCGTTAACCACCCATCACTAGTTGTAATCCACTGACGGAACAAATCATGTAATGTCTGCGAATTTAATATTTTAATGTTTGACGTCATAATTTTCAATATTTCCAATATTGCTATTGGCACTAAATAGTAAACTCTATTTTAAGCTTATTATAATATATGAATACAAAAATATTGATAATTGATGGCCTTTATTTTTTTGGTTTTAAATATAAAAAAAACGTGAATATGTATTAAGTATTTTAAGAAGTTTTCTATATTATAATAATAATTTTTAATTAATGAAATATTTGTAAAGACATAATTATTAACGCCTTTGGTTTAAAACATGGATCACCAGTGATCCATAAAAACTATTCTGGTAAAGGAAATCATAGGATTTTAAGAATAAGTTTTTATAAGTAGAAAAAATAATAAAATTATAGTTTTTATTATATATGAAAGAAGATTATATTATATTATATTATGTTTAGATTACATTATTTGCCAAGTTGGATGGTGGTATGAAAGGTATGAAACGTCAGAACGAATCGTATACAATTTTCTTTAGTAATAAAATATCGAGTAAGGTATAAATTAATACTAAAAAACATGTTATCCGATGTAGGTATAGACACGGACAGGCTTTACCGTCTACCTATACAGCAGATATATATTTATTAAATATTAACTAAATATTCCAATTTTAAATCTAATATTTATTAAACATTTGTTTTTAATTTCATGTAAAGTTTTAAATATTTGACAAATATTCCAGAAATATATTTTGAACCAAAAACATTTATTCGTGCAAATTAACATTTATTAAATGTTAAAAAAAAAAAAAAAAAAAAACAAAAAAAGAAAAACTTGTACACTCCAATTTTCATAATTTTATGAATGGGTCTCCATCACTCGGCGGATAGCACACGCTGTACATTTTGCAACAAATTTATTTTCCTAACCTGCCGGGGTTCAAACCTGGCTACCTAAGTATCAAAGACAGACGGTTTAGCAACAGCGATACTACCTATTGATACATGTGTCAATGGAATATCGGATATTTGTAACAATGTGTATGTATATATATTATCAGTCTATATTGTGTATTGTATAATATGAGTAGGTATATAGGTACGTATTAGGTAAAAAAATATATAATATATATAAATAAAAACACCGTAAGAATTAAATTAAAACAAATTATTTAATAAACAAATAATATAAAAAAATATACAAACAAGAAACAAGTTATATCCCGACAAAAAACGTCATCAACTACGTATAAAAAAAAAACCGCTAAGCATAAAAAAATTCCTCTCTAAAATTTAAGATATCATTTAATGGCTAATGATAGAATTTTGAATTATAAATTCCTAAAATATTTAACTTTTCTGCTTAAAATCGAACTCAAATTGGTGAATATATATATATATTAATACATACCTATTAATTATTTTCTCTCTCTAAGCTAAGTTAAATTAAAATCAGAGAATTAAAATATTATAATGGGTTTTTAAAATTACAAATATAACTTAGCCATTAAATTATATTACAGTTTTTAGAGCGGAATTTTGTTATAATCAGCGGTTTTTATACGGAGTCAACGCAGTCTTTTTGTTGGAAGGAAGCGTATAATGTACAAAATATGTAGTAATAAAAAACTAATATAGTATGAAAATTTTATATCACAGATGATGAATTTATATAGGCACTAAATACAAATAAATATTATTAATTACAAACATAATTTTAGTTTATCCCTATATGTATTTTTATACTAAGTTAAGAACTTAATAAATGTACTTACTCCACCAGAATATCAGTTAGATGATAAAGTAGTAAAAAGGTCTAATGTTAAATTGCTATTATTTTATTTTTACTTATACTATCGACGATCATTTTAAAAATGAAAACTAAAATTGGAACTGTTCAGCTGTTTTTGAGTAATTGCGAATCAATGTTTTACTTTTTTTTCATACGATATGTGTGATTTTCATACATACGAAATATTTAAATTAAATAAAAATAAATATTTTAATCACCACGAAAATATAAAATATGGCTGGCTTCGAATAGGGTACCCTTGAATGTCCTAAAATGTAATCGAAAATATCTCTTGATTTAGTATGAAATACTACCACGCGTAAGTAACAAGGAAACATAAAAATGCTTTTCATAAATATTGTCTTTTTTCCTGGCGAAGGTTTACCCAAATTAACTTGATTATTTACTATTAAAGTTTACACAAATTTAGAGGCTTAAAAATCTGGCTGAGTTTAAACTAAAAAAAAAAATAATACATAGTTAGTCATTATGTTAAAATCGAGATTTGTCACATGAAAAATTTGAATAATAATTCTAAGTCTTCTATACAGAAAACAATATGGCTTATTTGTGTACAACCCATAAGTCTTTTTTTAATTTTCCCAAAATAAATAAAATAAATACTAATACTATAATATACATAAATGATTCTGTCGACCTTCCTATGAGTGATGGATGATCCAAAGTCCAACCTTTTAAAGCTATGTTGTTCATAGTATATCCTACTAGTCGAACAGGAAGTAAGTTGGACAATGTTCTTATTATCTCTGGCTGTCCCTCAACAGGCCATATTGTACCTAAAGGCAATTTTCATAATATTTATACATAACAACACAATAATTCTATAATATAAAACTACAAAAATAAAAGAATATATTCATTATTTAAAACATTATGTAATTATTCAACATATTGAAAAAAAAAACAAATATAAACGTATATACCTACATAATAATATGTTTATAAAAATGGTTGTACATTTTATTGTTAAAACGTAAAAAATATTATTGATAGTAAGTAAGTAATACTTATTACCTATATAGTTACTCAATGATATTATAGAAGTTATATTTTATATTTTAAATTATTATAAAGATACCCTAAGATTTATCACAGAATGTACTCTTGAAAAGTGGTTCTCATTCGAGGGTGGAATTTCATTAAGCGAAAATAAAAAAAAACCCTAAGCCGATAAATATGCAAAAATCAGCTTTTTTACTACAATATATTTTTATTTATTTAGCTATGTATTTTATGCAATTTTTAAAATGTTTATTTTTTAATTTACTATGTTTAGTTCAAAATGTATTAAAATGTTATTCATACATCTCTTTTTTTTTTTTTATTAAAATTATAAAAATGGGGTGTAGAGCATAAAGAATGATAACCTCTGCTTTAAAGCCTTGAACAATATCAATTATAAATTAAATAACTATTAAATATAATCGTATATAACGTATAACGATTGATATTTTAAAAGCTATCCTATTGAACATTTTTTTTACGATACATTCTTGTGCAGGATACATACCTAATATTATATTGTACGAACTATAAAAAAAGGTAGGTAATTTATTAATTAACATGGGTACTAGAAGATGTAATTGATGTCAGATTACGTTTTGTAATTGTTTTATTTCCTTTTACGAAATTATTTTATCTACCTGATAAGTAGAACTGGCAAAATGTCAATGCTATTAAAAAGTAAACACCACATATTTTTGTCGGTGTCAAAACAGCAGTAATTAAACCTGAAAACAAATAAAATTGATATAATATAAGCGTATCCTATATGACAAATTGTATAATAAATGGTATTTGTTTTTAAATTAAGTATAATTATTATAAATGCAACAAATGAATGTAGTTTTATAATAATCTAAATAAAAACAAATATTTACACATACATTAATTGCTTGTTTCAAAATTTAACTTCAATTTACTCTTTAGGAGATAGTCTATAGATTATGATTCTTGAATCAAAAGTACCTATGTAACCTAAATATTTTTGATAGAAATGATGTAAAAATCACTGTTACCTATTAGTTTTAAAGAATATTTAAAACAAAAGCAAATTTTAAAAAGTATCGTCAATTTGAATACCATACCCTTCTTTAAGATACACCCATAAAAAGAAAACCATTTAATATTAATTATTATTTCCTACTTTAACTTATGGTAACAGATAAATAACTTTTATAAAAACAGAAAGTCGACACAATGTCTGCTATATTTTGTCAGATCCATTTTTTTTTAATATCAGTAAAATGTATCCCACAGTTAGAACTTCGATTTTTTAATGTTTTACCCCTTTCCGCTCACCCGATGGCTTTCGGGACTAGGAAAAAATCTCAGAATATCGAAAAATGACATATACACTATACAGGTAGGTATTTTATTTGTATAACAATCGTAAAAAATATCTCGTAGTCTGAACTTCGACCAAATATTTATTGTTATTTATAGTAGTAATTGTTTTTTACAGTTACATTTTTATAAAATATTCTTCATCATCATATAATTTGAATTAATAATGTTATGTAAGTATAATATAATTATACATATAAATTGTATTTTATAACACTCAATTTTTGTTATTTCAACATGGTCCAAATCTGCACAGATGTATCGTATGATACCAAGGGAGGAAACCCTAAAATAAGATCAAAGGGTAGGTCTGATATTTTTTAAATTATTTTTTCATTCCTTGCAGATAATTTTACATATTATGAAATATTTCTTTTCCCATAAAACTATAACGTTGTGGATAGAGGTTAAATTAGAAAACGAATACAGATATAAATAATGACTTTATCATGTCCGATTTATGTCGTACATAATATAGTAGGTAAATTAGTATTTTATTTTTTTATTTATATCTACTTACCAAAAAAAAAACCCATCCATCCATTGACAAACATTAATATCATATACATAATGAGTCCGTTCGTTATTTCCATTGGGTTCGAAAATAATACGAATGAATTTACAAACAGAGAGAACATTTGAACAAAAATTATTATTGTGTCTATGCAAAACATAGACATTACCAATTCCAATACTTTGACACCTACAAGAAACAAACCGATGAACATATAATATATTCAAAGCAATATAATATCATCAATGATTTAATCGAATAAAATTATAAATACCGGCAAACATGGAACGGCTAAGAGTTCCATCCATTTTTTCTGCCATCATGATGCTGCACGAAAACATACCAGACATATAAAATATCACCCTAGAAAAAAATTAATTAATCATTTTAAAAACAATGTTGTTCATTAATTAATATTGTTAGTTACATAAGTTATTATATTTAAAAATACATTAAATAAAGTGAAAATAGTATTGATAATTTAAACCGTACTTTTAAAACAGACATTTAATTGCATTTATATAACTTTACAAACCTTCAAAATAAAAATAACGACCAAAATATTTGAGAATTATTCTAATGTACTTGTATAGTTTCAGTTAAAAATATTATACCATAATATTATAAAATCTGGATAGTTAAAATGTATTAAAATAAAATATAACTATAAAAATAATAATTACATCGAAAGAAAGACAGTGTTGACGCTATTTGAATACGATTTTACTTCTTGTCCAAACATACGATTTACTTCCTAAAATCAAACGAAAATGTATTTGGTTTATTATTATTACTTATTAGTACTAACTACTATTATATAGTGTTTCGTCAGTATTATAGTTTAGTAAAAAAAAAAAAACAAGAATAATATTTTAATAGTTCAAATTCCAATCCATATGTATTCTATATATTACAATTCAGTCAATCTTAATTAAGTACTTAAGAGTATTCTCGGATTTCAAATTCGAGATAGAGAAAACATTTTCTATGGGTCTGAAAATACATTTGTCAAGAATTCACAAAACAAAAACCAAAATAGTATAGTATTAAAGGTATTATTTAAGAAGGTATTATTATATACATGTATAAAAGGTTCAAAAGTAGGTATTCTGATTAAACTTTAAAGAATCAATAAATATTGGAAAAAGTGTATTTCTGTAACTAGTCATAACATTCCACAATTTATGTAACTCTATAGAAGACCAGAATTTGTTCATAGTGATATGAAAAAAAATATGATGTACACGGAGTTAGAATAATATTAGTATAATATAGACTATGGTTATAGGGGAACATAAAGTACATACTCGTATAAAAAGACAGTAAATAAAGCAGGAATTCGTACACATTTCAAATAGTTATTTTTTTAGAGAGACAAGAGCAAGCATATATAGGTACCTACATCAAAGCATAAATGAAAGGATATGAGAAACATGTATTGGTTACAATAAAATACGAGTAATAATATATAACTTCTATGTAATGGTATTTTCTGAACATACAATAGGTATTCTGGAAACTTTTGGACTATAGGAACAAGCTATTAAAGTTTCTTCTATTAAGTAATTTATTGAATCTAACATATCCATCTTAATTTGATTTCTAAATATGTAATCTAAAATAATACATTTTATAAATTAGTATATTAATATATATACACATTAAGTAATAAAATCATATTACTCACTTTCCTTAGTTAAATGGACGTAAGAAAGATTTGTGTAATTATCACGGTCATTAATGTATATGGTCAAATCTTTAGTAAAGTTTTTTGGAAAATAAAGAAACGCTATATGATTTGTAATATGTATACTCCTTTCACCAGTTTCCCGATCTTTTTCTTCCACCTGTTTAAGACAATAATTATGTAAAACGACATTTTAACATTTTAAATATTCTACGACTGTATCAAATACCTATACACTACTGACACTAGATATAGTAATACTATTTATTTTAATTATAATTATGAAACTTAAATATAGGTTGAGCGATGAATCCTATACAACGAAAAAACCAGTGCCAATAACAATAATTTATAATATAGTACCTTTAAAATAGATAAACAAGTAAATAAGATAGGAAAGCCCATTCTACGAGCGTGCTAAATTCCCGGTCACAATATGATTTTTTTTAAAATTAAAACAATAAAATATATTAATTTCATTTAACATTTTTAAAAAAAATTGTATTAATTTATTAAAATAGAACTATACTTCATAATTAATTATAAAATTTGCAGAAGAATTTTTGGACACTGAACACAATCATTGTAAATTATTAATATAACAATTGTATAAAATAAATAATAAAATAATTGTAGGTAAATTAAAATTGTTATTAATTACTCACAAATGTATATCCAAGATCTTGTAGATATTTTAGAACAATACAACTCATCGATTGATTGTTACTGTTATCAAAAATACAACCATTATAATTTGAATTTTGGCAATCTAAAATATTAATCTCTTCATTTTTTACAGTTATTATCAAATCTTTTATATTCACTCCAATGCCAGAACAAAATACTATGGATACTAATATGGGAAGTATAATCATGGTGTATAATAACCTGTGTAATATAGGTATATGGTTAGTTAAATACGTATCAAAAATCATACTAAATCAAAATAACATATACAAACACGTAATCTCGGGAGCATACAAGCACGTTCTTTTTCAATAGAGCTATAATTCTATAATAACTTAAATTATTATCGAATCTTGATAATTTGTTTGTTTGTACTTTATTAGCTTGTACTCTTTGCATGACTGTATTATGATAAATCTAAATAAAATAAAAGCAATAACATTATAAAAAAAAATACAAACATTTTAAATTAATATTAAAATTCAAAATTGTGTATACGGTTTTATAATATTGGTATATTATCACAATGTTAATTCCAATAAATGAGAGATATCGTACATTTTAATAGAACAAGACAATAAGTGATATACATTTAAAGTAATCCCTAATAGTTATATGTAAGTATTCTAAACAGTAATATTTGATTTAATAATACTCGTTTACTTGATTTGTTTCTTGGACACAGCATACTTTCAAAAAAGATTCTTCTAACGAATTTGTATTATATTTGGTGAGAATATCTTGAGGAGATCCTTCTTCCACCAATATTCCTTTTCTCATTAAACCAACCTACAAAAAAAAAAAAAAGGAGTTTTTGAAGTATATCAGTACCAAATAAATTCTCATTAAGTGTATAGAGTAATGTTTTTTGTCATGGACATTTTAAAATCATATAAAGGCCTGGAAACTTAGAGTATTGTAAGAATTATAAATTATTTACAACTTACGCAATCAGCTAAACTTGCTTCTTCAATATAATGAGTTGTTATAATGATTGTTTGTTTATGTATTTTGGCCATTACTGTAAATTCAGCCCAGATTCTACATCATGTTTAATATTATTAATTTACAATATTATACAACTTTCAGTGAAATACATTACTCTTCTCTCAAAACAGGGTCAATTCCAACAGTTGGTTCATCCAATATAATGATTTTTGGATTGTGCAATATGCTGATAGCAAGTGATAATCTTCTACTCTGGCCGCCACTAATGAAAGTACAATTAATATTATTGTTATTAGGTAAGTATAAAAATTCGTTTAGATACAGATGATTATAGAGTTTCTTTTCTATAAAATCATGATCACTATATTTGTTATTTTCCTGCTTATAAAAATTGTCAATCAATAAAACAGTAGTTTTCTCTTGTATTCAGGGAAAATTCTGGTAAAATCGAAATATAAATTTTTTAAAGTACAGTCGTACAGACTAGTGCAAATTTGCAATAAGTTATTTTTTAAAAGAGCTCTTAATTTCCAAATTACTTCTCGGCTAGACATAAAAAAAAACATCAATGTGAAACCAATATTGAAGTCAAAATTGATTTAATTCAGAATTTAAAATGCGATTTTCGATATAAAAAATATATAGAGTTTTATATTTTATTTAATAATTTAGGCACCTTATTTCAGAAATATAACGGTTCTGGTTTGGTAATTGTAGAAATTTGTTGATTTCATGTAATCTGTTCTCGACTTCTTTGTTACTCATATTATACAGATTTCCATAAAACTTAAACATTTCTTTTAAAGTCAGTGTCTCTTCCAAACATATATCCTAGAAAAGTATATAAATATATTTTTTAAATATTTTATAATAATATTTTTACATATTTACTTGAGGCATATATCCGATATCTTTTTGACAGTTGGCATTCAAATTAATATATCCTGAATCCAATGTCATTCCTCCCAAAATACATTGAAGTAGGGTCGTTTTCCCACAACCACTTGGCCCTAACAGGCCGTAGCTGTCAAAAAAATGTTTCACAGATATGATAATACTATTACTTTTATAGAACACCAATATTATATATTATTTTGAAGTGTGCCTAATTAAACTGATATAATTAAATACGAGAATAACCAATGCCCAAATTTAAAAATTAATTTGCTTAACGTTATTGTACATTTAATCGTTTTTAATTTTTAATTTTCTTTTGTTTGATGTTATAAATTTTCAAACATTATAGGTATAATTATTACGTTTATCGTTATGAGTTCTTTAAACGATATTAATTTTTTTCTTTAATGTTTAAACGTTTCATTTTTCGTGAAACGTCGTTAAATTTTGTTTTGTAGTGTTTTACATGTATACAATAAAAAAAAAAAATAGATAAATCGTGGTTGACTGTTAATTACTAAATATTCCTATACAGTATATCATTAAAGTGTATCTTTAACATCTTTAATTATATAATTTGTATCTTTATAATTGAAAACTTATTCCAAAGGAATATTATTTATGTTATAGTATATCATTACAGTATATCATTAAAGTATATCTTTAATATCTTTAATTATATAATTTATATCTTTACAATTGAAAACTTATTCCAAAGGAATATTATTTATGTTGTTAAAATATAGGAATATAGGAAAGGAACGATTAAAAGATATAAGATTGCATTTTTGTACGATCAAAGAAAGAGCATTTCTGTCACATCATTTTATGAGGGCATTTAAATCAGATTAAAGAATAGCAGCATCTGGATATTTTACTATTCGAAAAATTTTAAGATTATTAACGAATAGTAGAAATTTTGAATATAAAAACGAAATATCATTAAAATAAATAAGAAAAAGTGTAGAGACGAAATGGGACCCTTGAGGTACACCACTAGTTTGAGGAAATTAAGATGATTGGTCATTTTTAAATTTGACTATTAGTAAACGATTATTAGTGTAGTAAAAAGAAAGCCACACTAAAAGCGGGTTGCATATTATACTAAATGATCATAAATTTATTGTCTTTTGGAATAGTATAACTAACAGTATCAAAGGCTTTAAAAAAATCTGTGAAAATGACGTGGACTTAAAATAGGTCACAAAATATGGTCGTCATTGATTATCTTAAAGTTAAGAGTAGGAATAGTTTGCTTATAAACCAGATCTTCAAACAGTTTAGAGATTAGGGAAAGTATAATGAAATAGGATGATAATTGATTATATTTATAGGATCAGGGCCTTTGTGAATAGGTGAAACTAAACTAGATTTCCAAAAGTCTGGAAAGACACCGGAAATGTTGAATAGATGATGGAGAGGCGGTGCAAGAATAAATTTACAACGCTGTAAAAATATACTGGGGATTAAATCGGGGCCAGTAGACAAGTTGGTGTTAATCGACTATAAGGATATAGAAATAGCATAATATCGAGAAATGGAGCGAAAAGATAAAGGAACGTTTAGACTAGTTGATGGAGTAGATGAAGAATTAGGCGGATAAACGGTGCGCCACACCGCCGCGGTGGCGGCGGCGAGTTAATTTTTCAATGTTATTTTATTTTCCGACTTACAAGTAAATCGTTTAATTTAAATAATGTACGTACTAATTTATTCATTAACCTAAACTGACGTATTATTATATTTGTTTTCGGAATCAGATGAGAGGATAAAATCGTACTATAATAATAATAATACGTATTCATACTGTACCTATTAATATCTGTTTTTACATCAGTATTTTATGTTTCCCGATTGTTACATTTTTATTATAGATAAATACCAAGCTTTAAATTTTAACTATGAATACGTTTAAAATTAATATAATGTATATTAGGTAATAAAATGAATTATTATAATATAAAATAATTATTTATTTTATATACCGTATTATATAATTATAATATGTATATACACTATACCTATATACCTATAATTATTATATTATAAATTAGTACTGTAGTAAATAAAATATACCTACGTATATCGAAATATCGTACTGTCGCCGCAATGGTGAAATTGGTCCTGCGGTATTTCACCGTGACCTTATTTCACCGTGCGCGATTCACGGCCACCGCGGTAGCGTGTGCGCATCTTTAAAAGTGATATTTTTTGATGTAGAATCAATTTTTTTTTTTATTTATTCGTACATAAAGATAATGGGCCCAACTGAACACTGAGGGCCCGTGGTATCGTATATCTAACACATATATATATATTATCATATTATGTATGTACAACTTACAAAATGTAATGAACAAATAATGTTAGCGAGCTGAACAAATAGATAACTGATCGTTTTTGACACGGGGAGGGGGATATAGAATAAAATAAATATAAAAATAAAAATAAAATTTAAATAAATACGATTATTAGAATATAATAAATTAACATAAGAATATCATCGATATAATCCGTTTTTTTTTTCTAAGATAATAATATATACCTACTTACATAAAATCTGTAGCTTGTTGTAATAGGTAGGTAGCCAATTTGGTTGACATAATAAATTTCTAGGTTTTGTACTTTAGATACAAGATAGTTTCTAAGGGGAGTCTATTAAATATAAATGGCCCCACAAAAAAAAAAAAAATGAAAAAATAACAAAAATGTCGAGTTTTATGTTTCGTGGGAACAATAATATTATTTAATTTATATCTGAATTAAAATATTATGATTCAATGTTTTACTTAAATTATTTTTAATTACATAAATAACTGCTATTTAAAAAAAAATTTCTAATTGTTAAAACATTAAGTTTAATATTGTATACTTATAAAAATAAGTTTTCGTTATGATAGTTTCGATTTTTATTTAGTTTAATTCTCAATATAATGTTTTGGATTACTATTGTAATTATATATAAATATACAAGTTATATAAATATATATAATAAATTAACAGTTTTACGTTCTTTTATTTTCCCAACACTAACATGTTCAGGTTTGATCCTTAACATATTAGGTGAGTTAAAGATGGTTCATGATAGCTACGACAAGCATAGCTACCAAATTATTGGATGAGTTTAGTAATTATAGCCGACTTGCACCAGAGACTAGACACAACCGATGAGAAAAATCGTTGGCTACCCCTTTTTCTACCTGAGAATCGAACCGGGGATCTCGTATTTCAAAAACAGTGTTGAGCATAATTAACTAAAAATATATCTATATAAAGATAAAAGATAAACACGTTTTATCTAGATAAAAAAAAAAGGATAAAATATTTTAATTTGTAGTTTAGATTCATATTTAAAATTAAAATCTTAATTTTATGATGAATTCTTTGATATTAATTTAGATAATAATGACTAAAATATTTTCAATCTTAAACAGCTATATCATATACAATTTTCCTAACTGAAAATACTTTACCTAAAAATTAAAGATTGTATCTAACATCGCCAGTATGTGAATCTTTAGCAAAATCAATCAATCAATTTTCCGATTTTTATTAACATTAACAATAATGGTTTGATATTTTATCAATCTCGGCTGACTGAGTTGAAGTCGAAAGTATATGAACTGATTGAGCAACTCTAGAAAGTGGTGTGACAAAATGATCATAAAATACTTTCTTGAGCCAACTTTTTAGAATAAGTAGTTAAAGAACGCTTCATTTAATATTGTTATACTGTATAAGTAGTTAATATTGAACACTGCACTCGTATATATTATTATACTATAATATAACCGCACTCCACTGTATACATAAAAAAAGACGTCAAAATTGTAGAGGTACTATATAAATGTAATATGAAAATAAAATATTTAATATATATTTTAATATACATAATATTAATATATATTTTAATATACCTATAGGCTATATTATATATCGATACCAGTACCTATTGAACAAGGATGGTAATCGGTTAGAAAGTCCGGGGACAAAAAGTCCGATTTAAAAATAGTTAAAAAGTCCGGACGCAATTTTTAACCGCGGACAAAAAATCCGATTTAAAATAGTTAGTTAAAAAGTCTGGACACAATTTTTAACTATATATATTAAAATAAAATATAAATTAACCCATCGAATTTGTAGTAAAAAATTATATTTGTTTTATTTTAATAAATAAGTACCTACTAGAAATACTAATTTCCCTTTACTTATTTTTAATACTTTCATATTTTAGTAAAAAAATATCATGTACAATT
>JAIPRL010010269.1:0-15892 GCA_025469235.1 Pemphigus obesinymphae
GTTCTTGATTGCTGATTTAATATTTTCCTATTTTTTTATTTTGTGGACCATCTTCGTTTTCCGTCTGAAATTTACTATCCATATATCGTCGATATTTTCTACAATCTCCGTATTTTTTAATAACCTTACGTAATATTTATTCTGCTCTACTTAAGGGCGTTTGGACTTTTTGTATGGCAGTTCACAAAATGATTTTTGACTGATACGTAATATATTTGGTTACAGGAAATTTCCAGGTATATCTTCTTTTTCTCTTGGGTTTTTGAAATTTGGCGTTTGATATAACTAGTCCATTATCTCTGCAGAATTCCTCGATTCGCTCTCCTCTTACGTTTCTTTTCCTAAACCAAAGTCACAAACTTCTCTGCCTTCCCTGCCTTCACCAACTACAGCATTGAAATCTCCTCTTATGATTACATTGTCATGTGGCTTCGTAAGTTTTATTTAAACTTATGTTAAGTTAAACGTATATACAATAAAAATACTAAATATGCATGTTTAATGTATATTACGTATATGTTATAAATAAACGATAAAAACGAAATAATTTTACAAAAACATTTTTTTTTTTTTTTCATTAAATCAGTTTTCTGAAAAATAAAATGATTAGGCACTTACTTCGAGCAAGAGTTGTCCTGCAAACTTGACGGTATTGTCACCAATTGTTGTTCCACGATTTTCATATGACACAAAATGCCCGTTCCTGTAAATATAACAGCTTACATATAATATGATAATAATTATAACACACCGACGTAACCAAATTATACGAGTGTATGAGATATAAATTTCATAATATTATTATAGAATGCTAATATGTTATAAGATCATAGACACGGGTGTACCGATAGATGATAACATATAGTTATTGAAATACGTATTAAGCAAATAAAAGTAAATATACTTTTATGGAATTCGAGTCTTTTCATTGTACCTAACACCGCAATAATTGTTTTTTAAATTTAATCATAAAAGGTTTTTTTCCGTACAGGTTAACCTACTTTTTTTTAGACTAAGCTAAGTGGTTTTAAGATTTGATATAGGTACTCTATGAAAATTGTATTGCCGTAAAAAAATCTAAATTTTTAAACGGACAATTCGGTCAGATAATAGAAGTTCGTCTAAAATGATATTCCGTTTCCTTATAGAAACACGCGTCTTTCGAAGTACGTGTTACGTTCGGAAAAATCCCCTAAATGCAAAAAAAATGGTTTTATTGTAATTATAGTTACATTCAATAAAATACATATTATGATAATATGCTGATTATCGTTGGTCGATCAATCAAGTCGAAAATTAATTTTTGAAAACAAAATATTATTTACGAGTAAATTGATTGTTTTTGTTAGGTACCCATTTGTTGTAACCGCAATGTAAGATATTGTTTATAATAATAGTGTACTAGTAATAGCGATTTGGTGTCATTATAATATAATATTGTTATGTTATATTACTTGTATAATTATGTATAGGTGTATACGAAAATGATTTTTTGTACATGAACATTTTGAAAACTCGAAACATAAAAGTTTACTAAATATTTATTTAGGAAAACATATATGTTATTATCATTTAGTAGGTATTTACCAATGATAGTGGTAAAAATATGTTTCTACAAAACAAACAAAATCGCATTTTAAAGTTTTTGATTAATCCGAATATTGTCTCGCAAAATATTTTCATCCACAAATTATGTAATAGCTGTAGGATGTACTCAAAAATGACCAAGCAAACCAAAATGATCGTTCGTTTGTTTTGCGTATAAATACATGTTTTATAAAAAATGGTACTGACACGGGATCGTTTTCGGATTGTTGGGTAAAATCAAATTTTCCGGGTGCATGTAGCATTTTTAATATTTATTTTATGTGTTAGGTATATTTTTTACGATAAAACCAACGATTTGCAAAACACGCGGAATTCTCATAAAATCGTTTTGGATTTTTAACTTTCGTCGGAAAATCGTTGTTTTTAACTCGGCCAAATTTTTCATACTTACCGAGATCCCGGGGGGGGGGGGAGGGGAAACCGACCATTCATTTGGCTCACGATCATCATTACCGCAGTGACCGAGGAGAAATAATAATATTCCAGAAAATATGATTTTATATATATTTATATAAAGTTCAATGTTAAAATTGTCATTTCGATTATTTATTCGTTTTCTCGGATCTATTATATAATTTATTAATTTGTGCGGTAAACGTCGAAAAAGACTGTTCTCAGCACCGTATATACAACACGGCTGTATAATAGGTCCGAAATTTCGACATTATTCAAAACCCTTGTGCCTACGATTTTCGCTCGCATCCGGATATCATGCTCATATTACCGTGTAATAGGTATAAACTGCAGCAAAGACAATATTTTTACTTACCAAAAACTAGCCATAAATGTAATATTATTATGCAACGATACGTTTCCTTCTGCAGCATGATTGACAACGGTAATTAGTGACTGCAACGAGAATAAACACCGATATTAACACATTTTCTGTAGTCGACAATTTATTATTATTATTATTATTGTTATTCTATTATACGTGAATCGTATTGTATTGAGTATTCGATTGAATAAGACCGTGTAGATGTTAAGTTTGTAATATATATACATGTACATATATATATATATATATATATATTAACAATTGCACGTAATTTAATGTGAGTAAACAAATTTTTTTAATGATATCTACCCCCCACCACTTATGAGAGATAATCGATGAAATACCTACCGGTTATTCACGAATCGTATATTCGCTACACCATTCGAATTCCCTTAATATTATTTCCGTCATAACGAAAAGGGTGTGTATACATCAAACTGTTGCGGACATTTTCTCGTCCAGAAAAACAAAAAAAAAAAAAAAAAAAAAAAATGAATAACCGATTTTTATTTTGTATAATTTTTATATTCGTTATACTATTGCGTAACAGTGGGAAGGTACCCGACACCCGATTCGTTTTAACCTTGTGGTTATCCGAAAATAACCGTCTGTGCGAATATAAAATATAGTGCTCCGGGTCGGAATATAATAATAAATTATTATAATAATATATTGAGTGCCGAGGACTTTGCACAATTATTTATACGCGTGATTATTATATTTTCGTTTTCACGATACGGAAAATGTCAAAATGTATTGGAATATATTATAATTTTTTAGCCACGGTTAATCGATCGATAGACAATAGTAACAAAACTAATACTATAATACCTCCGAACAACTATATTATGTTTACTAATTTTCAAAAACACTGGAAATTATTATTTGTGACGTGGCCGTGAATAAATCGACAGACAGACGTACCTAGTGTTTTCCGCCAAATATCGAAAACGGGAAATAAACGGAAAGGCTTAAAATAACACGTCTGTCCTATATCGGACTAAGCCGATAAGCACAATGGGAGGGCTTAGAAATCACTTACCGGAGTTCAAACCCTGTAGGTACCTATACTGTCCAAACCCATCACCGAATCCTCATTTTATTTTTATTCAAATATCACAACTATATAGATATACATATTATATTGATATATTATACGTACCCATACAGGGTATACTAGGATTTTTCTAAACTGTGAATTTTTTTGTCTCTTCTTTTCCTCAAACACGTATTTACACCTACGAATCTAGTAGGAGTGCTTACTCATTTTTCGGTAGCCTATCGCATCGAGTTAACGTAGGTAGATGATATACTTAAGATAAGTCACTTTTAATTTTCTCTGTCACACATCAAGTCTATCTCAACCCGCCCCGGCCTACTCAACGGCCACAAAAGGAACCGTCCTCTCAATTTCTAAAATTCAAACACCTAAAATTCGCCCCCTCACCACCTCACAACTCCTGATACATCCGACCCTCTGGAAGAAGCAAAAAGCTTGTGACAGAGTACCCCCCCCCCCCACAAAGCAAGTCAAGTCAATTTTCTCAATAGCTTTTGTTAACGCGTAAGGAATAACTGCCAAAAACTATATGAAAACGGTAAAAATACCCTTTTTTACAAATCCGAGATTTGTTATTTCTTTGTGATTCTGAATATTATCCCTGCTCCCAGGGACTTGAAATTTTCATTGAAAATGTATGTGAAATTGACGTAAATTATTTATTTTTTTGATTGTGGGCTATATTCGAATTTTAGTAAAAAAAAAATAAATAATGGTATTGTTACGAACCCAAATTTTTGAGGTCGAACTGAACCGAACTGAACTATTCAATTTAAACATCAAACCCGTACCCGAAATTTATACGAAATTTAAAATATTTAAAACAATCAAGTATTTAATTAATTTAAAAGTTCTCTTTTTGAATCTTACCACGAATCCGGACGAAGGGTCCGGTACGAAATCTCCACATACAATTAAAATTCCGTCAATCAAAATCCCGACAAATCTAAATCCCGGCAGGTCGAAATATCGATAGGTCGAAAAAAAGTGAATATCGTAATAATTTTCTACTTAACATTTTCATAAATCGGTTTGAAAATGGTAAATAAGGGAAAAAAATGGTCATTCGTCAATTTTGCGCATATTTTTTTTAGAAAAACAGTAGATAAGTAAAAAATAGGAACCCATTTTTGACCACACAAAAACGGGACAAAAAGCGCCCTGTTTAAAGTTTGTAGGGACAACGGGACGCAATCTTCTAAAACGGAATAATCCTGCAAAAAACGGGACGCATGGTCACCCTACTTTACATCCAAATAAACTTTACACTTTTTTTAACTTTTTTTATTCATTATATTATATAATATTATCATATATATATATATATTATATATTATTAGTATTTAGTATAATCTACATTAATAATAAAATTGTCAAATATATCCACTGAAGCTTCGCTAAGAATCTTTTTTTTAGAAAGAAATAATTTATCATTGTTTTCAAATTCATAACATCCACCACCAGTATCCTACCCAACTAGCAAAGTGCTTCCACCCCCCAACTGACCGGCTTTAATTTTATTTATTTACGGTTTGAAGGAAGTAATTCGAGAAAATATTTGTATTTAGTCGGCAACCAAAAAAGTTTATGTATTTATTTGTTTTTTTTTTTTTGCTTATTTACATTTCAAAGATTTTGTCGGTATTTTTGAGGCACACTCTCCCCCCCCCCCCCCAATAATAGTTACTTTGGGACGGCCCTGTATGGAACTCCGATTATATGAAATACATTTACCATGCTATATAATTGATATAACTTCATTTATATATTGTGTTGTGATTTGTGTTTAAGGGGACGATAAATAATACATTTTTAAGGGGTTATGTGTAAGTAATTTTTATGAAATTTTAAAATATCCAGCGCCTTGTTGTCGGAATATAGATGTGTTGAGATTTCGAAATGTCGGGGTTTTTTCCGTGTTAACTCATTTCTTTTGGGTACTGGCAAGTGTTCAAAAATTGTTAGTAGAAACTGGTTACCAACATATACATATAATAACACGAACTGGTAATTTTAATCTAACGGCCGCATGAGAACTTTCGGGTATTTAAAAGATAGACCTCATCTACAAGCACTTTTTCATAACGCTCAGTGGCGTATATTTAGGATATATTTAGGTCATATTTAGGTTTTTCTTGATGGGGGGAGGGATATTGAAAATTTTTCGGAGACACTAACATTTTTTCACAACTAAACGTTTTACATGTATTTAGTATTAAATACAAATTAAGGAGAATCCTATTTTTAATATTATGCATTATATAATATATTTATATACATATATGTACTCGTATTATAATAAGGATGCTACTTATTTATAGGTGGATATTATATATATTTTTTTTAATGACGCCGTCTGAAATTTTATTGTAATTGACTTGGAAATAATATATAAACGAAAATCACATTTGAATAATACATATTAATGAAAATATTACGTTTAAACAGTGTGTGTTTTACTTAAAAGAAAATTTGGACAACATCTTATAGTTTTTGGCTGCAGAACCATATATTTAAATTTTCGATATTATTTTAACAAATTAAAGAAAAAATGAGAAATTACATTTACGTCAAACACGGACAGTCCTTCACCTATAATCAAATGACTAAAGTGAAAAAATGGTATAACATTAAGATCATTTCGTAACTGGAAACTCATCTGATGTTGAAACTTAAAATTGAAAAAGCCGGTCAGTGAGGACTAAGGGTAGAACTACTTCACTCGTCAGACATTAAAGTCGGGGCTTAGAGTGGGAAAAAATTCCAGGGGGGGGGACTAATGTTCACATATGATTTTAAGCGCTCCATATAGAGTTATATGTTTGTAATAATGTATGTGTAGTGATTTTTTAAGCACACTCACCCCACTTTTAACACTGAATAATGGACAAATTTGAAATATATTTCATGTAAGATTTAAAGCACTAATAAAACTACATTTTTATGAAATAAATAATTTTTTATAAAAATTCAATATTTTGAAAGAGAATATTGTTTTTTTATAATATAAAGTTATAAGTAGTGGTTGCCATTTAAGAAAAGTAAAACACTAAAAAAATCACCCAGATCAAAAATAGTATAAAAATATACTTATTTCATAAAAATGTAGTGTTATTAGGTACCTATTAGTGCTTTATTTGTACAAGAACAAAATTAAAATTTACGCATAATACGTAGTTAAAAGTGAAGGTGAGCACTGAGCATGTTTAAAAAACCACGCTGTGCATATATATGAAACTCAATTTTAAAATAGTTAATAGATAATATTAAAAAGTAAACATTAAATATTGAAAATTTTTTTGTCGTTTTGAAAAATTATAATAGTTTAAAAAGTAGACTATTACAATATAATCGTATACGCTAGAGAGCGAAACACTACTGAGATCCTGCTGTCACACAAGGTGTCCAAGGTTTTACTGTTAAGCTTTAGGAATAAACTGGTGTTAGCTTTATAGCTTATAAACTATCGTCATAATAATAGCAAGTTATTTATTTTTTTTTAATTATTATTATTTAATTTACCTACTTAATTATATCGCATGACTTATACTTGCTTGGTTTTACTATCAAGTAATACAAAAACTCCTATCTACATATGGTTTAAGTCTTAAGATATCAGTATAATATATATATATATATAAGTACTTAACAGAAATCATGCAAGCCAAAAGTTAATGTATAACCCGTCCAGTTCATTTGCGCCTTTGGCGACCGTTGTATTTTTTAATTTTTAGGGGTTATTAAAATTGTGGGAGCACAGATATGTTGCCTATAGTCGGGAAAACGAAAACTGGCCGCTGGAAAATGTGTTAACAACTATTTTTTTTCCGATAAGGAGGGGTTCTCGAACTAAGAAACGTTTAAAATGCCCAGAGGCGTACTGGGAGGTGTCCGGCCCAGTGGGAAAGTAGGGTTACCAGCCCAATTAGAGATAGACTGGAGGAGGCTCAAAAGTATTAACACCCCCCTCAAAAAAAAAAAAAAAAAAATTATGGAAATGCATTTTTTATTTTTTTTTTCTAAATCTTAAATCAATATTGTGAATTATTATAATATAAATAGGTATAAATAACATGTAAAATTTAAATTAATTTGGTCATTACATAGGTACTATGGTGTACTATGAATTTCATGTATCTATATTTTGTTGTTAAACAGACCCATTTTATTTATTAATTTGATTATTCATTGTATTAATAATTACAAGCTATTTACGAGTTGTTAAATCTCTACCATTTGCATAAAGTTATTGCATATAAAATGTATAAACTTATTCAAATTAAAAAACAATCATTGTTTAGTCACTATTTTTATCGAAATACTGGGCTGTACAAGCACTTTTAACTTATTATTATCACTATATGTGTATTTAAAAATGTTAACCATTCGCAGTATTTCATGAACAAATAAGGAGTTTAACATTGAAACTAACATTTGGGTAACTTGGTCCTAAAGTCTAAGAAGCTGGTACTTAAACCATCAATTTATAAATGTTGAGAAAAAACAAATTATATTTAACAGAAATCAAATTAAATTTTTATCACAATGAAAACATTTTAGACATTACGGTAAAACTAGCTTTAGTAAGTAATAAAATATGCACATAAAATATGCATTTATTTATATGCAAAATAAATGTGCATTATAGGTACCTTGTTTCGTATTTTTGTGACTACATAAAACAAATATGTATGCAAATGCTGAAATGCTACAAGTTCTCTGCCTTGGTCATAAACTATATTATGTAATAATATCAATGGTGGTCGGTAGAATAATAATACCTGACTATGTTGTTGAGGACGTGATACGCGCATTTTTTTTTGTCTCTGTCAATATCAGGGGTTCCCAAATGTATTTCCCTTACCGCCCACTTATAAAAAAAAAAAAATTCTCGCATCGTCCCCTTATCCCAGAATATCTTAATCGATTAATAAGTATAATGCGACAACGTATTCATTTATTTTTAATGTACATTTTAACTACTAATTTATATAATTATAATAAAAATAAATATAAATTCTAATGCGAGAAGGATGATCTGCTGGTGCAGGGTTTTCATCCACAACACTTGCAAATTTTAAGGAATTTTGAATAAGCGATTTTCGAGAAATATTGGGAAAAATAAAAATCTAACGATTTAAATATATTTAAGTACATTTTGAAAATTAATCTGAAAATAGTCCCATACCCGTATACTTTTTATTATTGTGTAATCGCGAAATTTTCACACCGAAAAGACCAATAAGCGTATGATAAAATTGTGGAACTTTGGAAAGTAGGATTTAAAATTTGTAAACAGATTTGAATTCGTCGGCCTGTCTTCCAGGGACCGATCGAAGCATTATTCTTTATTATTACGGATTGAAATATAATCAATGTTTAAAAATTGCGATTTTTTTTATGATAAATAACATGGTTTGAAAAAAAATCTCCTCGACGATCGATCTCCAAAAGACAAACGGATGAATTCAAAACAGTTAACAGAATTGAAATCCAACTTTTCAAAGTCCCACAGTCATCACGCATTTAGGTAAATTATTTTACGCTGGTGTTGTGGCCCCTTCGGCTTTATTTGTGTGTGACGAACATTCTCAAGTCACTATACGGTCGGTACATAATAATATGTAGCTTTTTATTTGTAGGTATTTGTACTTAATCCACTTTCTGCTACAAAGCACGAAGATTAAAACGAATGTCACATAATTAAAAAATTCGTACGTTCGTACCGAAATAAAATATCCGCAATTTGTCTGCATTAACAACGTAGTACGTACGTTGTTTTCCTTCGTTTGTTTAATAATATAAACATAATATTATAATACGCCAAAATAGATATTTTATTTTGATGGTCAATATTATTTTATTTTAGTGTCTATAAAGTTTATAAATTTACGTGGTTCGACGGGGACCGGTACGATTATTCTCATACTGTCCCGCCTTGCCGCAGTACGCCTCTGAAGGTTAGGTGTATACAACGTCTGGCCGTCTGTATAAGCTTTCGAATACGTTTTTATTATATCCTTTTTAGTTTCGTTCTGTGTACGAACGGAACCTTTTTGGCTATTGTAGTTTCGTTTTGGGGTAGTTGTGTGGAACGTACACGATTTTGGAATGTATCGCTAAAAACTATTATTTTACGTTCGCCTGATGAAAATAATAAACCGCCAGGAGCGTTCGCAACAGCGGACGTTTTTCGTTCTCCCGACTGCGCACGCTTTTTTTTTCGAGGTTATATACTTCCCGAAAAAAAACTTATTATCCGATAATAACATCCATGATAATAAAAACGTCGCACATATTGCATAATAGGTATCGCAAATTGTTCGATTAATGTTTTTGAACCGAGGGCGCAGATGAACAGGAAAGGTTATATGCCACTCTTTCCAAAAATTAATTTCCCATTCAACATTTTTTTCCCGTGATTAAATTTTACTAAAAACCGGTTTTTCCAATGTCAATATGTTCCATTTGGGAAAATTAAATGTTAATTAACATTCAGAGAATGATGTAGTTCTAAATAAATGCAGTTATTTCTATTTTTTTTTTTCATTTACATAGTGTTTCACAACAAATCGAGGAATATTTTCGAATTAAACTGGTCGAGAGAGCGGGCGAGCGAGTAATCCGGACCAAAACGAATGGGTACCTACGCTTAATTCGCATTTAATTTATGATAATTATATTAATATTATCTATATCGTGACAATTGGAAAATATCCATGAAAGAGGAAAAATTTAGGAAAAAGTTTTTCATTGAGAAACGTAGGTGCGATACTATACCATTTTGATAATATGGTATACGCTCATTTTTTTCCATGGTAAAATTGTACATTGGAAACACTATATAGTGATAAAATTGGTAGCAACCCAAATAAAACATATTATAATAGGGAATACCTACTTTTAAATATTTTTTAAAAAAAAGTAGTTTTGATTTATATTTTGTAATTTAACAATCGAGCTATAATGTTATATTAATCGAATTGATATTAAAACGCAATATCATAATATTATTAATTATATATAGATAATTACTATACCTACCATATTATATTTATATGTTTTGCTACGATTTACTGATGATGTGATTTTTGTTTTTTTTTACGATATATTTCACTGACAATATTTTGTCCATGTTATATTTTTCTAGCGTATTTTATTAGCACGATAAATAATCATATAGGAGGTATATATACCTATTATTCTCAATCATCCAAGACACTTTCATCACTTAGCGTTTGTCGTGTTTTTCGTTCCGAGCACGGACTTCAAGCATTTGTTTATCGACAAGTTAGAAAATGCCCGGCTATTTGCCATTGCTTATATGTTATTTTTGTGAATTTACGTTATTCAACATTCGTATACAACGGGTATTTTCGTTTCTAATTTACAAAATATTTTGTTGTTTTAAAACGAGTCGATTTTAGGTATCGGGGACCGTGTTTTAATCATTTTAAGTTAAAAGTTTACTGCCCAAATTCGTATACCACATGTTTACACATAAAACGTGTTTCCTGATATCTCCAATTAAAAAAAAAAAAAAATCTGATTTATTATACCTAATTGTTTTTGTTTCTACGCGCGTACCTCTATTCGTCGAAAAAGTTAAGTCAGCATAGTCGTAGGAGACCGCTAAAACGTATATGTCAAATATATTGTGATTTTTATTAATTTGTCTTCGGTACTTTTTATACAATATTGATTGTAATATATTTAATATTTTTATATAATAAAATGCAAGTATTATAATGTAATAATAAAATAATACCCTGTACAAAAACCTCACGCAACATTATTCAGAAGAGAACCGTTTCCATTAAGAGCAATCCATTAGATGCACATATACCTGTTAGACTTAAACATTTGGCATATGCCTGATAAGAAAAGTATTAAACGAGATATTTATGGTATCTCGTAAAAAAAAAAAAAAAAAATGTAGCATATTACCTAATAGGTATAATATTGAATAAAATCATTTAATAATAATCGAACGTTTCAAATATTTTCTGAATAAATTTGCGCGAGATTCGTGTCACCATGAGGGTGGTCCATTGCTTTATGCTTGGCTGTATCATCGGTATCCCCCTGTACAGTGGACATTTTAGTTCGAGCTAAAAAAAAAAAAAAAATAATAAAAAATAAATTGATAAATATAATAAAATGAAAATATTTGAAATTTTCGATTAAATGATTAATCGTTCAAATACATATTAATTATTAATATAATATATATATATATAACCTCTATACGAGTACTTGTGAGTGACTATTTATATAATATTATTATGCACATATACCCGAAGTCACAATATTTTTTTTCATTTTGCGTACTTATACGTATTTCAACAACTCTATGAGTTTTATCATCTTATTATATTTTCTCTACATTTATCTATTATTGTACGGTTATAGTTTTTGGTACGCGCACTAAAGACGACCATACTATTAGTTGTAATCATTTAATCGAAAATTTCCAATATTTTCATTTCATTATATATTATTCGTTATATTTATCAATTGATTTTTTAAATTTTTTTTTTCTTTTAGCTCGAATTCAAATATCCACTGTACAGGGAGGGGGGGGGGTACCACCGATACAGCCAAGTAGCCATAAGCAAAGGACCCTCATCGTGACACGAATGTCGCGCAAATTTATTCAGAAAAATATTTTTTAAACGTTCCGATTATTAAATGATTTTTCCAATAATATGCTACGATTTTCACGAGACGCCATAATATAAATATCTCGTTTAATACACGTTTCATATTTTAGACATGTGCAAAATGACCGTTGTCCAACGGGAATAATATATGCGCATCTAATGCACTCGGTATAATATAGATAGCCGGCGAAACGGTAACTGTCTTCTGAATAATAATGTTGCGTGACGTTTGTGTGCTTATATGTACGTATTATAATAATAGGTATAATATAATATATGTCCCGTTTAATATTTTTCGTGTTAGACGTATGCGAAATGACCGATTCCGACGGGAGTGTGTGCGTCTAATGGATTGCTTAAACGGCCGGTGAAACGGTTGTCTTTTCGGAACAAATTCGCGTGAGATTTATGTACGGGGTCCTTGGCTTTATACTTGTGAATTTCTCTCGAGAAATACGTCTTGGCCGTATCGGTATACAATGGATATTTTAATTCGAGCTGAAAAAAAAAAAAAAAAAAAACGAATTGATAAATATAATATTAAATATGTCTATAGCAAATTATTGTTTTATGTTTATATATGGTAGATATGACTTCTGTGGATCATTATTGATTAAATTAATTATCACTATTATCGTTTTATTAATTATACATTATACCCCTTTCCCTCTGGAATCATTAATTATATACGTATATGACTGAATGATCTTTTTTCCTTCTACCAAAATGCATTTCTCTATATACCTACGTACGATGCCTACAACATATTGCTATGAATATAATACCTTAAATCATTACATATACGTATATTAGGGTGGTCCTTAGCTATAGAGGTTAAAAAAAAAAATTGAAAAACGTATACTCACGGGCTCGAAATTTTGTTTGGTATACTGACAAGATAATTTTGGTAAAATTTGAATTTAATAAGTCAACCTCTTCACGTGCCTCAAAGGGGTTAAAGTTTTATGATATGGGGGTGAATTTTAAATTTTCACCTGTACTCTCTTAAATTCTAAATTTACGCCATAAACTTATAGAACTATTTTTATAGTTGTTAATATTTACTACAAAAAAGGTTGCTTATTAATTTTTTGTAAAATTAATGGTTTTTCGTAAAATTAAGAAAAACCAGTCGAAGTTAATATTTTTGGAAAATGGTTCGATTTTTAGTTATATATCTGTATTTCCTTAAATTTTATAGTTACACAAAAATTGTTAATTTTCAATATTATACCACACAATATTATCTATAAAAAGGATGTTCTTATTATTTTTGGTACATTAACCCTTTTGTAAATAATCAAGAAAAACCTTAAAAATATATAGGTTTTTACAAACTTTTTATATATTAAATTATGTTATTTTATTAAATATTGTATTCATATTACACAATATATTAATCAAATTTAATTTCAAGTTTATTCTTTAAAAAAATGTTTAAATATTAAATTTATATATTATATATATATATAACTTTAAACTGAATAATGTAAATGTTAATAATATAAATAATGTTTTTCGTTCAATCAGATCAAAACAAATTTTCATATATAACAGGTCCGTGGGTTACATATATATGTATATATCTGCGGTAATATTAATAATAAGTATAGGTACATATTATAAAGACTTGTTGAAAACTTAAAATCGGCCGTAAATTATACATTGTAGTTTGTGAATTTTACGATTTTATTATTGTAGAAATTATTGTAAAAATCCACGTGACCGAGAACGGAAACGAAACCGAACGATATTCAATAATTATTGTAAAAATTAAAAATTACAACGTTTCTTGAAATTTTTTTTTTTTTATAGGTTTCATAAGAAATAAATATTATAATGGTGTATCATGGATAAACTATTTTTTTTAAACCGAGTTAAGTTACTATTTTTGTTCGTCCTTATAACGAGTTAAAATAATTTTTTCCTAACCAATAACTTTTACATGATAAATATTTTGGGTTAATAATTTATCTTGACTAAAATTTAAGTCGATTTTTTCATTAACTTGTCCATATTATTTGATATTAAGGTTTTCCTATTGATACACCTAATTAAAAATACCTACTAAATTTCATATTAATATTACTAACTATACTATAGGTACGTGTGTACAGAAAGTGGATTAATAAAATAATAATGGGACAAACTGTTTTTATTGATTAACAATTGGCTATTTAAATAAAAATAAAATGATAAAAGAACAAAAAACCGAAAGAAATTTGGTTTAAAGCTCTGAATCAAAAACATTTTTAATATTTTTTTTTTTTGGAGAGACTTACTTCTTCATCGATTTCGGTACCAAGTTCTCTCAGTTTAAATCCATTGCCATAAGACACTTTGTATGTACTCGTACTACATACTTTTTGCGTTTCATCGAAGTTTTCCTGTCGCTTTTTAAGTTGGTCCAACGCTTTCTCTGTCATCTGTTTCCACAAGAGACACTTCAAATCCCGTCTTTTTTGCTCTTAAAACAAACATTCAAAATTCAAAAACTAAACAAAAACACCCGATACAGATTTCGACTTACCGGTTTCGGTCAATACTAATTCATCTTTTGTTTTAATAACTGCATCATAATGTTCTCGGGTAACGGAAGGTCTCTTGTACTCATTCTCCCCGCCGGGTGACGTGAACATCCATCGTTGACTTTGCATTTTTAATTAATCTCGTCAAATGTACCTATACCTACTAAATACTAAATAACAATAAAATCTATTTATTTATTTTTATTGTTTATTTATTTCCTACGAGACGTATTTACTTGTTTATATTTTCTATAATATCGTTCGAGAATATATATATATATATATATATATAGGCCAGCAATAATAACGCGGTTTTGGAACCTGAAAAATTGCAAAATTCTGATGTACAGACTGATATACAGCCTGTAGGTAATACAGTCGTGTAAACGATGCTGTCGTTAGGTCAAAATACATTCAAAGTCCAAATAAATTAAAATACCATTGGAAATTCATAATGCCTATTATATAATATACCTATATACTAATAGTGCCTAACTGTTAAAAGTGTATTTAACTATAATATTGTAATAGAACATCAAGAACTCAACATTATATATAAAAAAAAAATAAAAAAATGAGTTCCTTTGTGAATTATTCGTTTGGAAATATAGCGAGCAATAACCAAATATTCAAGTTCTTGAATTCGCATTGGAAAATACTAAAACTATAATTATATACAGGCAGGTAACGCGCAGTCATGTATACCACAATTTAAGATAATATGGTTGCCCGACCATCAGTCCTAATGTGACCAACGAAGTTAATCCATAATCTAACTTATTATGATTTACGTAAGGCCAGCGTTCCAAGCGGCTTAAATAATAACTTTCATTATCACAGTATATTTTTTTGGCATCAATATCATTATTATTTCGAACAACAAAACAATTTCAATTTTTAACTGCCGTAAACTCGTGACTTGTGCGTATTACAAATTATTACAATAATCAGTGGTTGAATTGGAAAAAAAAAATAAGGACGGACTCTGAGCTCAGTTCAAAAATCAGCGTTCCGGGACATATTAGAGAAAAAGTAAGCCGTGGAGGACTTCGTCCCCCACACCCCCTATCCAAAGTTTCTTAACCCGGGGACATTTTAAAAAACATTTTAGATTATTTTTTGAATGAGTAGAAAAATCCAACATTTTTTTTTACATCATTGTTAGGTTACATATTTTCAAGATGGCATAGTTTAAGCATTCCTCTTTCAAAATAATTTAACACTTTTCCTTCTAAATGAATAATCGAGGAAGTTG
>JAIPRL010010270.1:0-15890 GCA_025469235.1 Pemphigus obesinymphae
TAATATCATCATTTTTTATGTTCTTCATATCTGTGATCTCTCTTATCACATTCCAAGTGTGCTTAGGACTAGAAGATACTTTATTAAATTTATTTTTAAAATAATTAGTTTTTGCAGCTCTTAAAATTTTAAAATCTTAACATTACATTTAAAGGTTGCATACAAAGTTTAATAAATGTTTAAATATTTATTGGGTTATATGATTGTGTCTATTTATTATTATGTTACTTTGTCAATTATATACAGTTGTTCAATAAGTCAGTAACAGTAACATCGAGAACAAAATTGCCATGGTTTAGAAAATTCGATAGCTACTCAAAAATTCACAATACTAATGATTGATATGATTGATATGCTTGACGCTCTAAATCCACAACATTCGGCAGTGGGTATAAAGAAAAACAACAACGATATGAAAGTTTATTATGTATTGCGTGCTATTTTTGTTTGTATGTATAATTGTATGTTTGTAATTTTTATGTTTCTTAATTTTGACAACTAAATTGTATTCCTTTGAATAATATCTATTAACATTAATACAATAATTTATAATTGTAGACTTTATATTTGATAGTTTATTGTAGCAAAATATTATGAAGTTTCTGCCATATAGAATTTTCTTACTAGATTATTATTATTATTGTTGTTATTAAAAGAAATAAATAAGAAAAAAATATTAAAAATTTAAAATAGACGATTAAAAGTAAAGTTTTTAACAAATTTAAATCTGAAGTATTTTAAATCATTAAATTGACTATCCAATCACTCTCTACGATGGATGAAAAATTAAACATTTGACTGTTTACAACTCAACCAACAAAGATTTTAAATTGGCATTATTATTTAAATTTCTTAAAAATGACCGATACTGAATTTCTTTAAATAGAGATTGTGGCGTTCTTATAAGTTTACTTTGCATTAACCGTATTATTTATTTTTTTAAATGTAATTTTGAATAATTATTTTAAATATTATAAATATTATACTGCGATCAATGAAATAATTTAAAAATTTTACTTTTAAATTGGACTTTTTAGTGTACTTTTTGTTCATAAATTATAAACCCGATTATTCAATACAATCATTTACTAATATCATGTGGATATTTACATAAAGAGATTTGTTATTTTTTAATGATTATCATCTAAAATTGATTTTTTTTATATTCATTATTAATTAACGGTTTCATTTCAATGCTTATACTTGTTGTAAATAAAAGAACAAAATTCTATAGTTTTGAATATAAAATTAAATGAAATAAAGTTATCATGACATTTTAACGTTGATAAATCTTTAAAAACTATCCTATTTGCCTTATTTTAAAGTAGGTACTTAAATAAATGTCTTAATAATATTTATTAATATATTTAATATTCTTACATGCTGTGTTATTCAATAAGAATTCAACTAGATATGTGTAATAATTAGTAAATATATTTGGTCGTATTGATAGGAAAACTATTTTGCAATAAGTTAAATCTTAGTAAGAATTTATTATAGTCTGTTTTCTTTCCTTCAGAATTAACCCCTTAAGTTGCACTACTGATTACATTGACATTATTTAATTATTAAAAAAAAAAATTGGCCTTAATTATTTTAGAGTTAAATCCCTTAATATAAACTACATAATACACATAACTATATACTAAACGATTGATAAAATATGGCCATCTACAAATATCATACTAGACGTTACCTATAATCTCTAAAACTTTTTTTTATGCAGATTTGTCTGTTTCGCGTAAACGGGAATTTTTTTAATACTCGTAAATATCACAAAAATGCGACGATGAAAAGTGATTATGGAAACCCAATTTATAAAATGTTTTTGTTTATTTAAATATTATTAAATTAAAATTGTTCTTAAAACATCTTTAAACAGAACTACGTAAAAACTGGGCGTGTGGCTTTTCCTAAGACGGTACTGAATGTAAAACTAGTATTTGAATGACTTTTTATTGAAATATTAAAATATGCGTGTTTAAAAAACTTTTTAAACGAATTTTATAACAATAGTTACACTGTTATTATTATATAATATTCACCTATTGTTTCCGACAAAATAAATAAACTGGAAAATCATTTTCACCCCGGCGCGCCCGATCGACTTTTCAACTTTAACAAACCATTTTTGTTGGCATACAAGCATAAGCAAACATTATACGCGTACACGATAGACGGACGTGTCCGTGACCGTATCCCCTGGGGCCGATGCAGCACCACGTGTCCCGGATCAACAGTTGAAAAAGTACGATCTATCTTCTTCGGCCGGAACAATTTTCCGATTCCGGTAACGATGTCCTGTCAAAAAACGTCCATACTATCATTTACTATGAATGTGTGTCGAAAATATTACCATACGATTCGATCTATTTACATTATATATCCGTTTTTGTATACCTAAAATATCTGAGGCCCCAACGGACAGTAAGCGTAAAATAATGATGGGTTTATTATGTTTTTACTTTTTTTTTTTTTTTTTTTACCATCTTTCGATGTATATATACGTGTGTGTGTGTGTGTGTAAATATATAAATAGAGCAAAAAAATCATGTTTGTCGAATGATTAAGGGAAGAGCGCTCTGGCGGTCCGATCGAATTATATAAATGCTCGCGAAGCCGGACAAGACGTATCAAAGTAAAACAGCACGCAGTGACAACGTTTGCTCTAAAGGGTTAATGTCCACTGTGACCGGGCCATATGCGTATATCATCGGCGACCATATTCATTCCGAACACAACTATAAGGTATGTTTATATTATGTAATATATATATTTAGTTATTTTATACAACAAATTATTTTCTTTTTATATAAAAAAAAAAAAAAAAAAAAATGTATTTAAATAACTTAAAACATTATATGATTTATTTTTTTGTTTTTTTTGTTTTTGGTTGAATTATATTTACATTTTTACTTTAGGGAAATTATTTTTTAAATATAAAAGTTTCTTTTAAGATTCCAATATATAAGTAGGTACTATATTGATTTTTAATACGAAAATATAAAACTACATACTATAATTAGCATTTATATTATGTAATAGATATATGATTTCAATTTAGATATTTACGTTATTTCTGTCTGACCACTATAATATGATTCTTGCACTAGGCAATAATTATTAAATTCATATCTTTGAAGAGTCAATTTTGAAATATCAACTAGTTCATGAACAATAGTGGGAAAATTTAACTAAATCAATCTCATGAACTCGTTCGTTTTTTTCTAGTTAAATATATTTTATTCAAGTACATTAGTATACATTTTACCAATTTCAACTACGATTATTATTGTTATTTATTGTTATTGTTGTTACCTTTTATAGATAATTCCCAAACTATAGGTCGCAAATAGAACGTGTACAAGAAAACAGTTAAAATTTTGATAGATTAAAATTAATTACAATACAATGTAGTAAATTACAACTGTCACAAATTAAATAAAAATTGTAAAAGTGTAATATTATTCACATTCGCAAACAATTTCGTTTTTAATACTTGATGTGTGAACAAAAAACCGAAAAATTAATTTTCAATCCGTGAATATTCTTTATATTATTATTAATAGCTTTATATTTTTAAAAAAAATTTTATTTTGGTTATTTTGAAATTAGATATGAAGATATTCCAACTTTTCAAAAAGTAAGTGTTTTGTTAGAACTTAGTAACTAAACAATATAAACAAAACCTAATTATATATTTTTCAGCATAAAAAACGACAGTTTTTAGTTAATCTCTTAGTATTTTCTTAAGTTTTTGAACTCTTAGAAGTTATGGTACTTTTTGTCTATACTTTACTTTAAAATTATTTACTTATGAACATTTATTGTAATTGTATATATATGTATATATTACATTGTTGTAATCCATACATGATCAATATTATAATAAAATAAATAAATACACTTTATTTTAATATTTAAAACGGATCACTACATACGAGTACATATGTATAGTGGGTCGCCAAAATTTTTTTTCAAAAATGTGCGAATTTCTGTCTCTTAGTATTTTAATGGTTTTAGTAAATTACAGTGATAAAATTCATGATTAAATACTTTATTAAATATGTGATGCAAAATAAATGAAATCGTTAAAGTTTAAACTAAAAATAAAATTTTTGAAAATATAAATTATATATTTTTCAAAAAAAATTAAATGAAACAAAAATTTAACTAATTTATATGGTTTATACCTTTTAACCATATTTTAATTTAACCGTTCATTCCAAGGTCAATAAAGAATAATATGAAATAATTTTCTAGTTAATAAAAACTGTGTAAAATATATTTTCAAAAGAAATTGTCTAAACTTGACTAACTTATTCATTTAATAATGACTTAAAGAATTTTATTATAATTCAGATACATTCGATCTGTGCAAAAACCTTTAGGCATTAGTTGAATTGACTTAAAATAAATTAACGTTCTATTACAAGTCACAACTATGTTTTTAATTGCCTATTTTCATATTGAAAATTTTTCGTTTACAAAATTTTACTTTATATTGAAATTCGGAAAATTGAAAATAATTATAATTTTACTTTCTATATACCTACCTATAATAAGTAGTAAAATATGAATCATTCATTAAAGCGTAATATCAATTATAATTTGAATCTGATTTTATGTGATTATCAAAAAAAATTTAATTATTTTTTGAAAACTTAAGAAAACAAATTTATCAAAAAAACATTTTTAAAACATTATTAAGATTTATTCAAAAATACTGTGAATATTTTTTTTATTTAGACTTTAGTTTTCTTTAGATATTGTCTAAAATGTTTTAAAACTGTTTCGTAAATCTTCTTATGAATAGTTTCGATTCATATACTATACACATTGATAAAATAGTATAATATAGTTAAACCAATCAACATAAATTGATAGTCAATAGTTCATTAATGGGATGCAATAACTACATTTGGTACCTTCGTCTAACTATATGAAAATATAGGGAATTTGCATTTTTATCACAAATTTGTTTACTTCTAATATTAGAGTAAATTGACCTATTACCAAATTTAATAAAACCAAATAATACAAGATACATCAAATGATCTAAAATCTAATTATGATGCAGTCGGTAATCACATTTTTACATTTCTTTCATCCTATCATATTGTAAAAATAAAACAAATGTTTTGATATTTATTGTTGATAATGATACCAAATCGCGAAAAGTTCTAGATTTTCATGCTCTAATTGTATCAAAATTACGAAAAATATAGAATATAATTTTATAATTAAATATAAAATAAACTTGATGACTTATGACTGAATTACTATACAATTTTATAATTTAAAATATTACCTATTATTATATTATTATAATATTTTAAATATAAATTAGTTTTATAATAAATAAAATTGTTATCTGATAATATTTATTTAAATTTATTTCATTCTCCTATAAAATATATCGATATCTATGTATCTTTAAACACATATGTCATATAATATAACATATTTTTATTAATTATTTTATGTTTTGAGAAATATTTAACATAATACACATAATTTTTTTATAAAATTGTAACAAGTAAAACAATATTTATTTTAAAATAATAATGGTATTTTTTAAAGTGTCTTGTATCTTTCATATATCTTTGATACTTGTATCTTCTCTACAAACGAAATATATCATGTATCTTGTATCAAAATACCCGAACTAAATGTATCATGTATCAAGATACTTTTTTTTATAGTATCTTACCAAACCCTGGTTGTTATGTTTTCTTTTTTTTCAAATTATTATTGAGATATAATTTTTATTAATTCCAATAGTTTAAATAGATGTGTTTCTTTTAATATTAAAATTTAGAAAAAAACTACGCTTTAATATAGATAACATTATCTATAAATTGTTGAAAAGATAATTTACATTATTGTTATAAATTACAATGGTATGATAAGAATTTTGAACGTAAAATTCCGATTTATTGGTTAGATGGAGACAGCAAATATGAGTATCACGTCCTATTAACAAACTTATTTTTAATAAAATTCCATATTGGTTTTTTAATGAAAGTAATACATTATTATAATAAAATTTTAAAAATCCATATTTTTAGGGAATGCATTCTTTTGGAGAAAATATGTGGGAGATATAAAATATAAATGAAAAAAGTGAAAAGATGGCATTCTCCTACTCGTTGACTACTGCCTTTAATACCAAGTATTTTTCGTATTAAAATATTCAGTATACGAGTATATAGTCGTGTAATTAGGACGAAATGAATTCATTAGCACCTAAAATTAATTCATGGAATATGCGAAATTTTTTGGATTTTCGAAATGACGATTCACTTATATTTTAAAAACAATTTCTCCGGAATTTTTCAAATTGACAGAATATACGTATAAAACTATAACATTATTCACTCATTATAATTAAATAAAATTACATATTTAGCAATTACTCAGTAATAGTTTTTAATTATACATAAATAAATTTTATATATTTTACACGAGATGGTGTATTATAATATATAGAAATATTCACTGGCTTAGAATGACATTTTGTTAACTTTTTATTTCACTTTAAAAGTTTTAAAGACGTGTATATTTTAAGCTGCACATGATATTTGTAAATACATTACATAAAGAAAATTTAAACAATTAGGATAATTTATATTTTATAAATCAATATTAATGATTGAATCTTAAAACAAATTTTTTTCTGCGAATTATTTAAATCATCACCATACGTTTCTTTCTAAACCCTCAAATTATAGTATACAACCATATAATCGTTATATATTTTTTTTTTCAGTCATACCTTTGATAATATAATATAATAATGAAAGTATCACTTTGGAATTTATACATTCTAGCAGTTTTAATCTACTCTTTGGCTGTCAGCACTCAACAAATGAATAAAATAAAAATAGGTAAGAAACATATACATTTTAATATAATTGTTTATAATTATACATTTATAATTGGATTTCATTATTTAATCGAAAATATAAATGTATCTATTATAAATAAATGAACAATATTGTATGTACTTCACTGTAATATTTTATAATTGTAGATGTACCTATATTAATATTTCTATGAAAATATAAAAATATAATTATTTAGTATTTTCATTAATTTAAAACTTCAATCTCCAACTCAAACGATATTTATCTTATTTCCAATTTTATATAAAATTTCTAAATATTTTGGATTGTAGTATGTAATACGACAATTAGGATACTCTATATTTTCATTAATAATACTAAGATTGTGAGTTTATTCCATAACTACCGAAAATACTCCTATTTTTTGGTAATTACTGAACATCAAGGTTATTACCAAACTAAGGTTAATCATTGGTTTTTTTCTGTTAAATATACAACAATAAAATATCGAAAAACCCGATATTAGTAATATTTTATTAATACTGTATACGTATTTTAATTAAAGTTAAGTATTTTATACAAATTATTTGGTTAATTTGTTATTATTATATACCATGTAGGTGTGTTATGTAGTTAATTTTTCATTTAAATAATTTACATGCATATGGTATAGAATATGAACGAATATATTATATAATAATTAAAAATTAAAAAATGTAAGTTGGAAGGAATACATTATTACCTGAGTATCGTATTTTATATTAGTTGGAATCAAGTAATTTATGAACTAATGATAATATTATAACCATTAACTAAACACATGTAATCACCAAACCTACAGTTATTACCGAACTTATGATAACCTCCAAAAATATAAATTTTAACGGTAATAACAATAAAAGGAATTACCAGTATCTGTAAATTAAACACTGTCAGCACTAAATTAGGTTATATGAAAAATCAGTATTATAAGAACTGTATTACTCACTACATTGCAATAAAATACTCAAATATTTTATAGTATTTAAAGCATGATCGATAATATTCATTTTTAAAAGTGGTCAGTCCAACATTTTAATCATAGAGTTTTGGTGTTTTAATATTTAACAATGTTTTTTTCTCTTGAACGCATGAACTATCTTTTTTTATTTTTAAAACCACTATGCAATGTTTCCGATTGATACTAGATAGCTTTAACAATCGAGTTGGGATTCAAATACATTTTCCAATACTCTTATTTTTATAGCTTAAAAATAAAAGTAAAACACAATAAAACCAATTGTTATGGCATTTCAAAACACATTCTGGGGTAAAATAAAAACAAAACTATTCGTTGATTTTATTTTATAAAATATTTTATACTGAACCATTTCTGGAACACACTAGGCAATTCATAAGTTCCACTATATTACAAATTATCCATTGGATTAATAAAATAATCATTTTAACACGTACCTAATTAAATGATAAAATTTTCAAATTATATCTGACATAGTTTTGTAATACAAAATAATTAATAATAATAACACCATAACAACTACATGTGAGACTAATAGGACTGAATGGGTTATTTGGTCGGGTTTAATTGAATTCAGAAGTTTACAGGTATGATTTGTGGTATAGTTATATTAAATGTTTTTAAATTAAAACATGAGTATACATTTTTTTATTCTTTCCTAAATTTTCAATTATTCATGCCTAATATTTTTAGACATATATCATTTAATTATTGTAATGTGGGGAAACTAACATTATATACTTTGAGAAAAAATTTGGGTTGATAATTAAGCTTTGGCTTATTGAACTAGTTACAAAATATATTTTAGTGACACTGAAGAGAGATTTATAAAATATTTATATATTTATACATTTATAAGATTATTTAAATAAAAACACGTATTGATTCATCATACAATAATACAATGCACTGTAATTTTAGTAGATATAAATATTTATGTTGATATCATAATACATATTAAAAGTATTGCATTTTTTAACATTAAACAATTAATTCAAGGTAATAAAATATCATAGCAAACAATTGCAAGCAACTTCTAACTTATGCAGATTGGAGTAAAATATTAAATAATTCTCAGCAATGTAATTTTCTGTATTATAATATAATTAATTCAAATCAAATCAAATGTGTTGTTAAAGTGAAAATTAGGATATTAATCACCAACAATAATATATAATACGAGTATATGTATTCGTATAAGATTTAAATTAACAAAACTTAAATATATTGGTAAGGCATATTCGTGATTTTGAATATATTCACAAGTCAATAAAGATTGACAACACATTATGATATGTTAAAATAATATTATTATTTTATGATTATTTACTGACTATAGAACCATATCGGCTGTATATTAAAAATAATTATAATAATAATATAAAAGGTTGAGACACCAGTAATGGACATTTCAATTTATCGCAGGAACTCGGCCAATACTGAGTTAAGGGAGCTGGAAAATCGTCCGGAAAATTACGCTGTTAATGCTTCATATCCGATTTCTCGTAGCACTGTGAAATGGCAAATTTACGCAGTTTTCCTTTTACTATACATATATATATATATATATATATATACATACAACATTTTAAATTGACCCTTAGAGATGCAATATATGTACATTAAAGCTAATAATATACCTATACGTTGGTTAGTATAATGATTATATTTTTATTTTTTACTGTATTACCCCCCCCCCTTTCTCTATACATGGTTGGGTGATTTTTAAGTAGTCAATTACTCGACACTACTTAAATAACTAATGGCTTTTAATTTGAATCTAAATATAAAACATTCCGAATAAAATTAAAATATATAAAATATTTTATTTGTGTACACGAGCGTTGAAAAACCGACAAATGTTAAAAAATAAAATGTATGTGTATACGAGTAAAATGTATACATTAAAAAATTTTTTCAATCCCGTAGTCGTTAATATAATATAATATACCAGGTATTTGTAAAACATTTTTCCAATTGCGTTTAATAATTTTCCACTTTTCCAATTTTTGTAAACATCTCCATTCGTAATATAAGTATTCTAACCGTTTTACGTAATGCTCTTCTTAGTCGCTGGGACACGTTGCTTTACACTAAAATATAAGCGTTACTTGTGTGACCAAGTAGCAATTTCATGTAAATTTAATCCAACCTCCGTATATTAAAAAAAAAAAAATACAGATAAAACTTGAATTTTTAACGTCAACTTAATTCCAATTATTTGATTTGAAGGAAATCAAATTGAAATCATTTACATTGAATCACGTGAACTTTTATTTGACACGCCACTTTAAATACAATTATTAAAAAGCCGGTCAGTAGGGGGTGGAAGCACTTCGCTCGTCGGGTGTCAGTTTGGGTGGATGCACTTCGCTACTCGGTAGGATACTCTTGGTGGATGTGTTGCATTTGAAAGCAATGATAAATCATTGCATTCAATAAAACGATTCTGAGCGTAGCTTCGGCGTAGTATACATAACACTTAATATTAATTAGGTATATACCTACTCGGTACCTGCCTATGTTTAACATTACATTGAAGATCAAATGTAGAAATAAATATGATTTAGTGTGACCTTGTGCATATTTTAAAATATAATATGATATATTTATAATAGCTCAGTTTCATGTAGGTACAATTATTACTACATAATATTATATAGTATATTTTATTGAATGTTCAGTTTATGACATAAAACATTGAAAACGAACAAAATATTATGTAAATTTAGTTAAATTAATGCACGACAAACGTTATACTAAATTTTTTCGGGTCTTAAAATCTCATTTTACCAACTATTTGGACTTAAATACCTCAAAATTGATAATTTTGTCGAAAAAATTAAAATGACTATAAAAAAAAAAAATGTGACTACAGATTTTCAAGAATTTTTGAATTTAGTTAGAGTAACGTATATTTAACGCTGTATACAATTTTCAGAACTTGAAACCGAAAATTACCCCTTTTAGGACTTAGAAACCTCGAAAACTAAAATGTCTATAAATAGCCCAAAATTGCAAAAAAAAAAATTTTAAAAAAAACTTAATCAACGTAAATATATTACTAAATTAAATATTCGATGTAAATTTCAAGATTTTCAAGTGATTATTTTCGACATTACGAAGAAATGAAAATTCCCGATTTGACGAAACCGTATATTTGCCGTTTTTACCTAATTTTTTTGTAGTTTTTCCTTACGCATTAAAAAACTATTGAGAAAATTGAAAAATTACCTCTTTAAAGTACCAACTAAATGCAATTTTCTACCGGAAACCGCGTAAGCTTGTAAAGACCGGAGCACGCCTTCTGGTAGAAAAAGTGATTACAGAAAAATAAAAAATAAGCATCATTGTAAAACCAATAGCTCCCTCGCTACGGTCAGAATCATAAATTAACAATTATAAATAATAATTTAAATACCCAATTATTTAATAGTTATAAATTCAAAATAGATTTAATAGATTATTTATTATTATGTTACATAAAACATAATATTATTTACACAATTGCTCACTGTAAACTAAATAAATAACAATAGTTTAGTGTAGATCACTTAATAATCTATATTTTAATTGATTTTACAAAACTTAATAATATCAATATACATTTATTGTAAACATTTTCACTATGATAAGATTTTGTTAGTTTTCCTACTTTTATTTTTGTTAAATATTATATTGAGTATACAATTATAATTGACAGTAATAGGTAATTACGTTAATGAATATTAACGTTATTGACATTATTGACAAGACAATTGTATGCATGATCAGACTTTTTTACTGATCATATCCTCCTCCCTAGACGATATTTTTCAAAAAAAATAACACTATATTCCAATTACCAAACACAACAAACAACTATGCAACATTTAATTTCTATCAGTTAAACTCTATAGATTTGTATAAGAAACCAATAATCAAGTAAATAGATAATCTAATTACAGACATTCATTTATATAAATAGTTAAGCCATTTATAAACAAATAACATTACTGTTATTTATTTATCATAAAATATTATTGAATAAAATATGTATAATTATATAGTAAGTTCTTTCGAATGATCTGAATAACAGGCTTGTATAACAAAATACAAATTAATTATTCATTTTCTCACAAATAATCAATTTAAAGATTTTGTTTAGCATTTTATAATAATTGAATTTTTTTTCACTAATTTTAATGTAATAAAAATGTTTACTTTAATTATGCTACAGTAGGTTATCAATAATAATTTATTCATAATTTAAGAAATCAGTGTTTAATTTCGGAACTTCAATTTTCCTATTGGTAGTAATATTTTATAATATTCTGTTTTACAATAAATACAGTTTGCGGTAAACTAACTAGAATATTATACATTACATTGTAGCTACTAACAACATATAATTTGATCAAATACTTGATATATTGTCATTTTAATTCCGGCCACTATAATATGTATGCTATGTAAATTGTAAATATATAAATATGAGAATAATTAAAGTATATCTATTTTCAGGAGCATTGTTTACCTATGACCAAATTAACAGTAGTCTTGAGCAAGCATTTAAATTTGCTGTCAACCAAATAAACCTCGACGCCAATCTATTGCCATATACCCAAGTCCATTACGACATCCGATACGTACCGCATGACAATAGTTTTCAAGCAATCAAAACAGGTATAAAAAACAAAATGTTTTTTATATTTCTAATGAAACAAAATATTTATATTTTTTTTTTTTTGTGATATATATAATAATTGTAAATATATTATATTTATATCTTTAAATAGCATGCAACCAGCTCGATTTTGGTATTGTGGCTCTATTCGGACCAACTAATAGTTACTTGGTTTCTCACATACATTCAATGTGTGACACTCTGGATTTGCCTCACATAGAAGCTAGATTAGATTTAGACACGGAGCCTAGACGATTGTCCATCAATTTGTATCCAGAACAGAGTCTCCTTAACCAGGCTTACAGTGACGTGATATCATTTTTAAATTGGACCAAAATGGCAATTATATACGAACACGATTACGGTAAATACACGTTATACATTTACTTATTCTTCTTCTTCTTCTTCGCTTTCTCTCTCAACAAATTGGTTTCATCTGTCCTAGTATAGAAAAATATTATAGTTGGCCAAATATTAATAGTTTTAAATAAAAATTAAAAATACACAAAATAAATAAATTACATAAACATTTAATTACATCACTGAAGAAATTTCTGAATTAACAGCTGATACTACTTTTTTGAATAATGAATAAAGCTGATTCTCAGCTTGAAATGAAATTAAAAAAACTTGAAATAAATGTCGTCTTATTTTCCTCAAATGTGTAAATATCATAATTACATTATAAATAGGCAATTTAAAACGCAAAATTGTATCTTGTTCAATCTATAGGTAACAAATATAAACTAGTAATTTGTCTAGCTGTCAATCTGATGGCGAATATTTCAAATTTATTTTCGATGAAATTAATTTGAATTTAAAATTCAAATTTTAAAAGTTTAAAACCACTTTGATTTTATCGTCTTAGTTTAAAGTTTCTTTAAAATAATTATGTATTTTCAATTTTAAATTCAAATTTTTATGTTAATTATTTTAAAATTATTAATATTTCATAGATATAATTTTTTAGTATTGTTAATGTTAATAATATAGATTTCGATATTTTTAAACTCCTTTAAGCATATTATTGGTATTTAAATATTTTTTCAAAGATTTTACAAGGTATTTTGCCTCAGAAATATGTCAAGATTTTTAGAGAGCTTAGTATCTTATTATCTACCTACTATTAACACGTAACTATAAAAACTTATGATTAGTACTATAAAAGGTTCATTCGAAAATCATATTTATAATTAAAGACTTACCAGATAGAAATTACATATTTTAGACATGATGTTATTATATTTTATACACATATTAAAATAGCTACAATACGTGTGTAATATTTGTTTTCTATGTTAGTAATATTTTCAAAACATTTTGATAATACGAGTATATTTATGGAAGAGAAATATAACATTGAGTCAATATGACAATATCGTTCTCATATTGTAGCAATCCTTCAGGGAAAAACATTTAACCGTAACATTGAATTACAAAATAAAAAGAGAAAAAAAGAACAGAACAGTTTATCGGGTGCCCTTTTTGAGAAAAGTACAAAAATGGTTTCTCCTCATTTAAATATAAATTACAATCTCTTCACTTGGAATCAAACCCGTTAGGTTAGGTTAGATAACCTTAATGATTTTAATATCACATACAACATATTTAAGCATTTTTACACTCTAGTACATATAAAGTTCATTCAAATTTCAAGTTATTAATCACTATCATGTTTTAATCATACAATCAATACATATCAAAAACATTAACGCTCAGCACAGATAAATTATCGTAGAAAGCTAAAATTTCCAGAGAATATTCCTTTAATGACATAAGCGTCCACTAAGAAATAGTTTTTTAGTAAAATTGTTCACCGCCAGGTAATTCGATTGGCATTATATATCTTGTATTTGTATGGCATTAGATAAATATTTACCCTTTTTTTTTTTTTAGTATTCTATAGTTATAACTACTTCTGTGTTCTAATTATACATTTTGTTTAGAACATAAATAAAACGCTTAATTGGCGTCTTTAAATATACTTATTTTCACAATGTTGTTCAAGAAATAATTTTAAAATATATAAAAATTTGTTATTTTAAATATTGTTTTAAACACAAATAAAATATAAATTTTAAATATTTAAATATATAAGTTTTCACAGTGTATTCAAAAAATAGTTTTACAATATATTCAAATCATGTCTGAAATATTAATTTTCCAAAATATGTTTATAAAATATTTTAACATGATCCATATTGTATTTATGGAACAAATTTTCACAATATGTATAATATATTCGAATTTCTATATGGATATAAATATGATAAGTAACAAGTATAAAATTAAAATTTTTTATTTAAATAAAAATGTATATATATATATTTGTATCTGAATTAAAAATTCAAGGTTTTATCATTTTTATCAATATCTCATAATTATCATATAATAATTATTTATAATATAACTGTCCTAATAATTAGAAGTTATGTTTTAAACTGATATATTGATGTAATACATTTAAATCACCGTATATTTTCTATACATTTTTACAACTACAATATAGTTTTTATTTTAAATGTATCCATTATTTAATTTTTGGTCTTTAAGATTTGTTTAGAATGAAAGATTTTATGAAAACTGTACCAAATAGAAAAGCAGTAGACGTGTATCTGAGACATGCCACTCCCGAAACATATAGATCGGTATTAAATGAAATCAAAAACTTAGAGATTTACAATATGTTGGTTGATACAAAATCGGAGCATGTAAATCATTTTCTAAGAGGTGTAAGTCAATTTATTATATCATTATCTACTCAGATCCCCATCAGTTATAATATGTATTAATTATTTTACAATAGATATTACAACTTCAAATGAACGATTACAAATTCCATTATCTCTTTACGTCCTTTGTAAGTATATCTATAATAATTATTAACATCAAATTTACTAGAGGCGAGATTTAAAATAATAAATATATATATATATATATATATATATAACTTAAATTTAGATAAGTAACTATTTATTATATTATATCCTAAAACAAACAAATGTGTACTGGAGAATGTCAACATATACAGAAATATGAATGAGCTATAATTTTAGAATATGCATAACATATACATTAGAATAAATATAAATAAATACCCAGTTTCTACAAAAAGAATTTGTTTTTATTTAACAAATACGTATTTCGAAAACAATGTTCTCATCTTCAGTGTTAAACAACTACTGAGTCGTTCGGCACGTATACATTCCCTTTTATAGAACAGATGACGTTATTTATCGATGAACCCCGGCCATATGGTATCGCCGTGTGCTTATCGATCGATGAGTCATACCGATCATTACAATGTTTTTATTAATTATTTTGGTAACAATTTTAATAAGTTATTTTGTAGTGGATT